>JABUQX010028183.1:5000-7500 GCA_015478945.1 Trachelipus rathkii | reverse complement strand
ATATATATAATATAATATATTATATATATATATATATATATATATATATATATATATATATGGTCTGAGTGTCTAAAGCTGACATCATGTAACTCAAGAACGGCAGGACCTACAGTAAAACAAATTATATAATTGGAATCAGCGAAAATTTTAAGGTGTTTTTAATTTTTTTTTTTTATTATTTATTCGTCGGAAATATTTAAAAAAAAAAAAGTTCCCCATTTAGGGGGCTCGAGCACATGGGGGACAGAGGGGGGACGAAGTCCCCCGTCGTCCACCGGGAGGCCGAGAGACCCAGACTCCTGCCATCTTTGCGGTTTACCCTATGGTATTCCTTTAGTTAAAGTAATACCAAAGTGTAAAGCGAAGTAAAAGTTATTTCTTTTTTTTAAATTATGGAATACCATTAGGGTAAACCACAAGGATGCAGGGAGTCGGGGTCTCTTAAGCAGACCCGATGACGACGGGGGGACCTCGGTTCCCCCCCTCTGTCCCCCATCGGCTCGAGCCCCCTAAATGGGGAAATTTTTTAAATATTTCCGACGAATAAATGAAGAAAAAAAAATTTAAAAACACCTTAAAATTTTCCACTGATTCCAAATATATAATTTGTTTTACTGTAGGTGCTGCCGTTCTCGAGTTACATGATGTCAGCTTTAGACACTGACCTATATATATATATATATATATATATATATATATATAATGTGTGTATATGTGATGTGTGTATATATATATATATATAATATAATATATAATATATATAATAAATATATATATAATATTTATATATAATATATATATTACGGTATTATATAATATATATATATAATATATATATATATATAATATATATATATATATATATATATATATATAATATATTATATATATATAATATATATAATTATATATATATATATATATATATATATATTCACGGTTTTTATATATAAATATATATATATATATATAATATATATATATATATATATATATATATATATATATATATATATATATATATTTACTATATTTACATTATTAATTTGTTATATAAGGGGATGGTGAGGTTGTAGGGGGGGGTGTATGTGAGTGTGTATGTAGGTGTGTGTATGTGTGAGAACATAGGAAATACAGAGACAGTAAGAAGCCACATGAAGCTATCAAGATTTCCAATCAAACACATGCTCATGAAACATTCATAACCAACACTGCACCTTAAGGCTTGTCAATATCCTACACAAAGCACAAGCTAATATAGCCAATATAATATATAAACCAACTACTACCTAAAGCAAACACTATATCTAAGCTAAATGCAAAAACCCAGGTATTTAATTAGAATATTGTCCATTCTAGCATGCAGTTTAACACTAATACTTTTAATAACTAGCTAAAAACCCACCAATTTGGCTTAGTCATAATACACTATATAATACCCATATCATCCATATTACCTATCCAGTAATCTTCTCCAGCATTGTCTATGATTTTTCATAAATAATAGGCACAAACCTTTGCACAATACACTAATACTAGCCTACATTGCTATTATACAGCTTATTTACAACCTCCTTGCTCTTGTAAAGAACATTGCGATTTATTATACCTACAATCTTATTACTTCTATTCCTTGTTTCCATACACTGTTTATTCACTTTCAGACTACTGTTTATCATCATATCCAAGTCTTTTTCTTGGTTCAAAGACTTAAACTATTCGGCATTCATGATATAGTTAAATCTTTTATTCAAGTAACACACACAAATAGGCTTACACTTTTTATCATTAAAATTCATTTGCCATTTATCTGCCTATCCCAAAGGTTATTCAAGATCAATTTAAATCTTTAAACATACATCATTATTCTTTACAGATGCAACAACTTTGGTATATCATCTGCAAACTTAGAATCCTGAAATTTCAGTCCCTGGTCTATGGTCATATATATATTATATATATATATATAATATATATATATATTATATATATATATATATATATATATATATATATAATATATATATATACTATATTATATAATATATATATATATTATATATATATATATATATAATATATACAGAGTGTTTGTGTATATGTAACAATAATGGCCTATGCACTGAGCCCTGTTAAGACAGCCTTTTTCACCATTTCCCATGATGACTGTCAACTATTCTTCAGCCACTCTTTAATCCATCCATGCATCCCTCCACCTATAACACATTGTGATAATAGTTGCATCAGCCTTGTGCTGCAAATTATCAAAGGCTTTGCTGAAATCTAAATATATAAAATCAACTGAATTAACTTGGTCAAAGCAGTCAGTAATGTATTACATAAATTCTAAATGGATTGTTTGACACAATCTACCCTTTCTATATAACCATGCTAGGAATCATACATTATTTTTTTTATAATCCTAATGTTTAACTATATGACCTTTCAGTAACTTTTAACAACTTCAGCCAGAGATGTTAAGCTAACTGGTCTATAA
>JABUQX010028182.1:17500-34078 GCA_015478945.1 Trachelipus rathkii | reverse complement strand
GGTTATAAATATTTGTTTACCCTCATCGATCGATATAGTAATTATGTATAGGCAGTGCCCCTAAAAGATATAACAAAGGAAACAATAATAAAGGTTCTTTTACATGAGATCTTTCCATTTACAGGGTAGTCCGACAACATGGTGACAAATTAAGGTGGAAATTTTACATCTCACTTGTTTGAAAGTGTCTGCAGGCTAATTGGCCCCTCACATTTCACCACCGCAAGCTATGCACCCTATAGTAATGGAAAATGTGAACAATTTCATCGTACCTTATTATCCTGCATTAGAGCTATGTTAACAGAGCCTGAAATGAAAGGTCAACAATGGCTAGACGTCCTCCCGTTAGCGCTATTCGCCCTCAGGCAAGCCCCTATCTCGGAAAGCGGCATTAGTCCAAGTCAGATTTTATTTGGTCAAAATGTGAATATACCAGGTGGTTTAGTGAGTAAAGAAGTGCCAGATCGGCCTCTGACTTATGATAATTATATTGAGAAGTTCGCAGTGATTGTTAGCAAAACTCCTCTCTAACAGAGTCAATCTCCAAAATAGAAATATTTTCATGCCCAAGAATCTGAAAGATGCAAAATTTATGTTGGTCAGAAACCACCAGTACAATGCGGGAAAATTGCAACCTAAGTATAATGGCCCTTATAATTAGTAAAAATAACCAATAACAATGCCCATCTGATAAAGGGTGATAAGTTAGTATAAGAGAACCTCCGGAATGTGAAAATCTATTATAATCTAATTAAGCCTCCCCCCGAAAAAAGAACTGAAAACGATAAAGGAAAATGAAAAAGAAAAAAAGTGAGAATATGTAAAGAATGTCTCTTGAAAGAAAAAGAGTAGGAGACTGTTATATGGTAATAATGCGAGAACAAATTATAAATTTGTTATTTGTGTATTATTAAATCATACATTGTAGTTCTTTACCCTTTTCCGAGTAGTGTTCTTATCTATTCTTACTTCCTCTTTCCTTTAAAATTGTTTGTTAAATATCAGAAGGCTGGGTGAAGGGAGATATGAATGAAGTCAATAATTATCCGCTTCACGAATGATTATAGGGTAATTCATCTCTCCTGCAGCTCCAGAATTACCAAAATATGATATAATATCGTGAAGGTTATTAGGTAAGAAGCCTTTGTAAATTTGATCGAGTTTTTGGAAAGAAAGTCACTCCCTGATTTGCCTACGTCCAAATGAAGGTGAAGGTGTTTAAGAGGTAATATAGAGAAGAGAAATGACGAAATGATAAATAGTATCGAAACTAGTGAATATACTACTATATAATGTACTTACCTAACCTAATAGTTTATATATATATATAATGAGTATACTACTAGCTAGTGAGAGATATAGATAGGATAGAAGTTCAGATAGAGTATTAACGTATACGAGTATATAGGTAAGATATATGGAATAGATATATATGAGTAATACTAATATAGGATATATAATAAATATGAATAGATACAATATATATGATCAGTAATGATATATGATAGCTGAGCAGAAAGAGAAGATATATATAGTATAAGATATACATATAGTAATATATATACAATATAATATAAATAGTAACGGCTACTTAGATATAGATATGAAGTATATAGACTAGATATAGTATAGAGCAGGAGAGTGAATAAATATATAAGTAAGTAAATAAAGAGAAAGAGAGAATATAGATAAAGAGAAAGAGATGAGAGAGAGAAGTATTAGAGAGAAGACGAGAGAGACATAAGACGACTGTATAGGTATGTAAATATAATAGATATAGTGATAGTATAATATAGGAGACCGAGTGAGACGGATAGGACATTGTGAGGCCCTGAGAGATAACCCAACTGCGTTTTCGAGCTGGTGTCGCATTGACTGGCCCTTAACGCGCTCACTCATGGGAGGACGAAGAGACGACGAGAGAGGCAACGACTGGCTGCCAAACGACCTGGCTGCAAAACGCGACATGGCTGCGAGAAGAGTGTTATGTACGAGTAATTAAATACTTGAAATAGATAGAGCAAACACTGAAGTCTAGATAAAGATGGACAAATAATAGATAAAGCAAATATTGGGTTTTGACAATGAGAAGAACGAATCCTAATAACACTAGTAATAGATAGAAATTTAATAACAATAATAAATAATAATACATAACTAATGAAATAGATAATAATTAATTAATAGAGGCTAATAAATAATACATAATAATAATAATAATAATAAATAATATAATTGAAATAAATAAACATAATATAAATAATAGTAATGAATGAAAAATAATAGATACAATAATAATCAATAATACATAATAATCAATAAGTGATACTTCAATATGATGAGGACTTATCGATATTAAAAAATGACGAGGTCAAGATAAGAAATAATAAATCATTGAGTGAAAGCATGAATTTATACTCAAATGAAGAGAAAGAATAGCTACGAGAGGCAGAACAAGGAATGAAAGGACAGAGAAAGTAATATATACTATAAATTACTATAGTGAGTACAATGTTTATATGGGATGTATGTCATGGATTTAAACAAATGAAGATAAAGATATATATAATTACGACCGACTTAACGAGCTTTTATTGCGAACGTAAAGCGTCAAGAAGTCAGCACTTAGAAAGTTCAAGAGAACTCAAATTAAAAACGAAAAATTCCGAGCGAAAAGTATTAAACTATTTTAGAAATTAACAATCATAACAACGAATCATATAATCTTTTCCCTATTCTCTAATGTGATTTCAGAAATTAACAAAAAAAATTCCATTTTTCTCTTATAATGTTTCATTTGAATGTATTATCAGATATTAGTTAAGTATATTATTATTTGATTATTAATTATTATTATATACTTATTAGTTATTCATTATTATGTGATTTTTAATTAGTTGAATTTTACATTATTATTTATAGTATATTAGTGTAATTGATCATCGTTATTCTATGTAATTATGCATTTATTATTATTATTTTAATTGAATTATTATGAATTATTATTAGTTTATTATTATTAGATGTAATTATTGATTGAGTTATATATTATTGATATATTGAATTAGTATATTATTATTATTATTCGAGTACTTATCTATTAGTTTATCATGACTTTCTTTATGGGTGACTGGCAGACTGAAAAGATAATTGTGTAGGTATATGTTAAGTTAGGCTTTGGTTTGTTTCAGTTAATTCTATTTGTTTGTACACTTATGATTGTATTCCAAGAGAACAACTAAAAATTTGATGCTGTTTACCACAAAAATGAAGCAGAGCCTGCTAAGAGTGAAAAAAAATAAGATATTAATAACAATGAAATCAAAATATTAAACAACATATAATATAATAAGAATCGCAGTGTGTTATAAACAACTATATACATTAAATTTATCTCGCTTACTTTTAAGCGATCCTTACGTATACTACTTACATTGATTAAAACTTAACAAACAATGCACTACACACGAACATAAATTTTGTAAGTAACCACTGTTGGTCAAATTCAAATTTTTACCATTTTCACAGGAGTCATGATATGCCCACATCTTGCCTTTTCAATACCGATGTCATCCAACTATTTATAATAATACTCTTCACACTTCAAAAATTGATCAATACTATATAACACCATTTTATAAAAAGTGTTACTTCTTCTTTGAACATAAATTAGAACCTCGTTTTTATAAGATTTCATATTTAAATTATTACTGATGCGCATTCGTAGTGACTTAATAGATAGGTATTATTTTGGCTATTCAGAGTGGCATTTTGACCATTAACACTAATGCATATCTTAATCCGGTATTATCAACATTTGTAGTTATAGGGATTGCATTTTAATACATATATTTCTTCATTATCTTTTCTTTTCGATAATGAGTTTGTATATATACTATTCTATAGCTATATTATACTATAGTATAGTATAACACACTACAGAACAAATAGTTTACGCAACTTTACGTTAAAAACTGACTGATGATAGAGTTTTTGTTCTATTTTAAATCAACAATTAATCAAAACATTATTTTTACTATATATACTTATCGTGCTATACCGATATAAGACTAGAAGATAACTATTTATTCTACTTATATATATATGACTCATATATATATAATATAAATATTATAATATATTTCATATAACGTGATTAAAATATATATATATACTTAATATTTACAAGTCTTATTGACACTAAAGCACTACGGTTTATCTATCTGCATGAACAAAAATTCTCAAGCGTTTTTAGGTGACCCTTACTTTATCAATTAATTTATTATATATTAACATAGTTCATATTATTTCTCGTATAATCTTGATTCTATCTTGATTCTACTATATTCTTATAGTATGATTAATATGCCTTATATAAGTATATTAATATATATAGATATATATAATTATAATTAATTATATATTAATATATATATAACTATAATATATAAATATTAATATTAATTATTAATATTATTAATAATATAGATATATATATAATATATATAATTAATTATATATATAGTATATATATAATATACTATATATATATATATATTATATATTATATAAGCTCTAATGCTACCGAATTATACATCTCAATTTACTACTACCTAATAGTATGATGAATATAATAACATTTTCATCCTTGACTATATGACTATATATGATAAATAAGTTCTCTAGTAAGTAATAAGTAAAGGTATAATATATCTACATAATACTTCATTATATAATAATTGAGGACATTTAGATTAAATCATTCATAAGACCATTATATATTTAGTATAATAAATATACTAATGATTTAAGAAGTCATACAACACGGGCTATAGCCTATGTCTATAGAGGATATCATGTTTACCACCTAGCTTACATAATATATATAACTTACCTAACTAATTCATACAATAACTTAATACTAATGTATCTCATATGCTAATATAATCACATCAAAATGTACCCTTGAGTTATGATATACTTTATGTCCAAATTATCTTCAGTAACTATACAAAATTCCCTAATCCAATTATGAGCTTAGTCACAAGATTACTAAAATCTACGTACTATATATTTATAATAATATATTATTGTCATGCTTCTATACTTATATTTATAATATATATTATAATTATTAGATTATATATACCTATCTTACCTATTAACTAATAGTATAATATATAGATGTATTATACTATCAATATAGTATATATATATAATACTATATTATATATATATAGATTATATATATATTATATAATTATTAAATTAATATATTAATTTAATAATATTAGTACTTAATATAGTATATTATATATATAATATATATATAATAATATTATTAATATTTATAGATTTAATATTATATATCTACTCTATATTAATATATATATTAACTTATATATGATATATTAATATAATATACTATATATTATAATAATAACTATATATATATTAATTATATTATAGTATTATATATATACTATTTATAATATATATATATAATAAATATTAAATACTTACATATTATAAGAATAATAATTTTTAAAAAAAATAGTCTCTTTATTTATTTCTTTGATATGATACATTTAAAAATTTAATAATAATATTTCCAATACTTTTATATATATATAACAACTATCTACTTAATAATAATTTTTATAAAAAGAAATAACTAATAACTAGTGTATAAAATTTTAATACATTGACAAAAGTAAAGAAATTTTATAAATTGATAATTACATATAATTCATTGATCATCACATTAGATACTGTAGTACTAACTATTAACTATTGTACTATTTATATAGTAATATCTACAGTGCTAACTACTGTAGGTTCATACTGACGACATCTATATATATATTATGCTTTTTTAATAGAAATACACTAAAGAAATAAAGTATACTATAATCGTATATATTATATATCATGTATGAATTACCAGATTATATATATATATCAAGTATATTGAGTAATTGTGATAATGATCAAATAAGTATCTATTGACCCTTTTATTAATAATTTCCTAATGTTAATCACTTATAGTATACTTATATTATATATAATAATAACTATACTATATAAATATATTTATCAATGGTCCCTAAAGAACAATTGAATTGTCCACCCCGTTTTCTTTAGCTCATTAATTGTTATCACTCTTTAAGTCCACAAAGCGGGCAGTATTTACCACATTGTTTAAATTAATGTTTTTATATCATGTTCATGTCATATTGGGTAAAAAACTTTATAATTTAATGCTTATTAAATAAAGATAAACTGTTTGATTTATATTAATTATATTTTTGACCTAATGTAATGGCATTCAGAGTGTAAAATCTCATATATATATTCGACTTTAAGTACTTTGTGTAGGACACCATATGTATATTGATGTTAATTGATATCTATTATTACATTCATATAGTATATAAATATTAATATTTTATTTATAATTCATATATAAAATCGAAATGATACATATTGTGTTCATTGAAATCTATTTACATTCATGTATATAAATTAATTTTATTTATATATATCATATATATAGATATATATAGCTTAATTATATAATATATTATTTTAATTACTATTAATGATGCGGTACCTATAGAGTAGAGATATAGTAGAGAGATCTGAATATAGAGAAGTGCAAAGATAAGATAGTAGAAGAAGCTAAAGTGAGATGAGAGATAGAGAGTAGATAGAGTAGAGAGATGAGATAGTGATCAGAGTATATAAGTGAGATAGACGATTGAGAGAGATAGAATACTTCATATAAAGATATTGAAGCTAGAAGAGAATAGTAACGATTAGAGTAACTACAGAGACGAGAGAGACTTATAAGAGAGCGAGAGAGAAGATGGGAGAGAATTCCAATAATATAAAATTCACTATAGATAAATCAATAAATAAAATATATTTACCGATTGAACCCCCTATGCTACTTTTTATACTTTAGTATAAACTTTATCTCAGTATATTTAATAATATTATTTTTATTTTTATAGATAAGTGAGAGCCATTAACTCCATGAGAATAATAAAAGGGCCCAGAGCAGAATTATCTCGAAATATGGATGATAAGGACTACTTTACAGGAAAAACCATAATGCTAATTATTTGGTAACTATCAGTACGTTAATAAAATGCATATTACCGCAGAGTGTAAATATAAATACCATATAAACAAAAAAAATAACTCAAAAAGTACGACACTAACAGAAAGTTCCAATTACATAATTTTGGTAAATTGCTTATTAATCAGCTTCATATAATTATGTATAGTTTCGTTCCCTCCACCTCCCCCTTCATCCTTAAAATATCGTCATCGTCTCCGTATTATGGATTGATTAAGTTCTTATAAGTTCAAGTATTAATGATATTTTCCTAACTTAGAGGGCGTCATCTAGACTCAGTATATCAGTGCGAACAGCGAGGGGCGGCGAGCGTGCGGACCCGTAATAGCAGGGCGCAGCCCATGGAGTGCGATTCCCGCAGCCTAAGCACGGCCCGAACCTCCTTCAATAAAATTGAACGCCCCCAGTTGATAATCATTCTCTGAGGAGTTTAAAACTCAATGGCCCTGCCTTCTTCGAACTCATACCTCGAACTTGAATAGTATGCGCAGATATCTTTTATAAAAATCTTCGTTATTTCGATAAAAAATAAACACTGCTAGAACAACGTATTAAATCGAATCGGTTTTTGTATACTCGACTGAATATACTTCCAAAAGTATGATAAATTATTTTCTACATTGAGAAAGCATTGTATCTTTTTACTCCTAACAGTGTATTTTTTCTTATTTTAATTTAATATAATATTCGATAAGGGGTAGAACTGAACAGAGGATATGAATCAGAATACCCAGTTAGCATGGATCAATATATTTCTGAGTGAGTCTGCTTGGTAGATCATGAAGGCAAGTGCTGCCAAATATTATCATTAACTTTTGAAATCGATATACAGGCTCGAATTTTGTAGCCCATGTATATTATTATATAAAAGCCCAGCGGTGTAATATATTGAAAGCTGATCTCCTGTCTCGCTGCCTAAAATGTCAAGGACGAGGCTTCCAGCGAGAATTGATTATGTAAGAACAGTAGCATGGTGCTTGGATAGTGTTTGAAATGAAGTGGTAAAGCTGAGAGCACTTACTAGTTTAACAGCAGTGTATAAATCAAATTTTGATACCTTTGAATGTGTTCTGATGTGGACATTTTGAATTAACGTCTTCACAATATTCTAGGAGGTCAATTTTATATAAGAACTTCGTGATGTCACATTAGATGTAAAAATGAACAATATTGATCACTTTTGTGTAGATATTCTGAAACTGAAAGAGAAATAGATTGATAAACTCAAAAATGCAGAACAAGCGTCACACACAAACAATTAAAATTGGTGCGTCAATTAGTTTTGTTATTACATGCATGTCCCAACTTAACTCCACCTTCTGCCCAAACTATCTTTTCTAAGAAAAAGTCGGTGCATTGGGCACCCAACCCAACAGCCATTGTTGAAATCCCAGAGATTGATTTTACTGAAGCACCTGCTAATTCCCCTTTAGATGCTATAGCTACACGTACCCAACAAAGGTCTTCTCATGAAGATATTGAAAAGTGCCAGTGACCCTGGTGAATCTCTGGACAGAAGAAGGAAATCAGACAGGCAAATTTTAGTACAATTTGATAGAAAATATAGAATGAAAATGGGCTGCTAATACCAATTTTTGGTTACAACATGTTACTGAGAGAGAGCAACAGAAAGTATGTGAAGAAACTGAAGGGAGATTAGATTTCCCATAGCTTGCGTACGAATTTTTAAGGTACTTAAAAGAATAGTTTAAACTGCACTTTTTGTATTATGTATTATTTGTTTTGTGAAGAGTATTTTATCTTGTAACAAATAAATGCTTTTTTTGCCTATTTAATAATCATATATTCCCTTCTTGTTACCCCCAACATAAGTGATAATTCCATCAATTCATTGTGCAGTGACAATAATGTAATTACAGTTTGAAGAAATTATAATTTAATATACTTGAACAGAGCAAAAACTGTGAATAACTGTTACCGACCTGGCATCTACTATACCAAATATCTCTGTCTTCTCGGCTTGAAGATTTCGGTAGGTCATAACTCCCATTTTTCATAGTAGATGGTCCTGTACAACCTCCTATTACCTAGTAATTCGATCATTGTCTCACTGACGAGTGCCGCAGACAGGTTATGTAAGATAAATATATATTTCGATTTCAATAGGGGAATTAGTTTATCGAATATTGTGATTTACTAGCGGATAATCTATGGCCAATAAAAGTCTTTCTGTTAAGCGCTTATTAGATTCTACTTTAAAGTTTGTGATTCTATTTTCAATATGAAACATGGGTAAGTAAAGATCGAATTTTTGTTTGTTTTTTTGAGACTCTCCCAACTTTGGAAAGGTACTGACAAAGATTAAAATATCGCTTTTGAGACGTTCTTACGCTTAACCTTGCAGCTCACTGTCTATTATTCACCTATCAGTTGTGTAATAGGGAGCCTCAAAAGTGTTTTGAGTTTGTTTTTGAGGTAAGCGCTGACATTGTAACAAATGTATTAATTATACATGCATAAAAATATTGAGAATTTGGGCTTTCATAAATGGAGTTGAAAAGCATAGTCTTAAATATCTTTCCGAGCTACAATCTGTTTAATTGGCAGTTGAGACAAGTTTTTATCGTAATCTCAAACGTGATTTGTATTTTATTTTGTGTTAAGACATTGTATGAACATTTGTTATTTTCAAACTATTTTTATTGTGAAGAGTTGCATGGTCATATTCAAGTATCTAAACTGAAAATAAATGCTTTGGATTATAGTAATTACTAAGCTAACAATCACTCTCGTGTAATAGAATATGAAAAAAAGAAAAGAAAATACTGAAATATAAGAATTCATATAAAGACAATTGTTTTTTGAGATCGTAAGAATTTTAAGCCAAGCACAACAACAACGGTAGATTTCAGTTTCATTAAAAATATTTTGATAATAACATATAGACTATAAGAAACAACTACAAATGGACTGTGAATCTAGTTCAATTAAAACGTTTATTTTGATATTTAAACTTGTAGTGGCATTATTGAGTGCCCTTATGAATTGTGTAAAGTTTTTTATATGATATAAAATAAATTTATTCATGTACTCGGGTATTGATTGGGTATGATATCTGGAGTTTTGTGTATCCCTGAGCGTATCTGGTTTGGGTATCGTTAGTCTAGGTTAGATATTGGTGTCCGTCTGGATGTTAGTGTCGTTCTAAAATACGAGACCTCTAGTATCTTTTAAGATGGTATATTTGTTAGTATTAAAGTTTCGTAAATTTTTTGTTGCCTCAGAATTTGAAACAATAGATTTGGGTTTTAGTTATAAAATTTAATTTTAAAATATTATCAAGACTATGTAAACTATATTATAATATATGAAAATTGAATGTGTTTTCTTATCATGCTTTATTAAATATAACATATATTATTATTGGATTATCCAAAACATAATTATCATTTATTTCATCCTCTTTGTTACATGTTTATTTAATTTTGGGTTTTTCAATCTCATAAATTCTCATTTTATTATCTATTCATTCGCATTTAAGTAAACATTATAATACTTATTTACTCAGTGATACCTGAGAACTGTGAGTATATTATGCGGGTGCCGCGCTGCTATAAAATAATGAAAGATGTGCTTCTCAGTTTAAGTGTAAATTATTGCTCAGAAAAAAACAAATTAAAATATATTGAGAATAGTGGTATGTGGATCTTCTAATAATATGAATATAGAAGTAAAATTATATAAATATATAATAATATAATCAATAATTGATAAAGAGTAATATATATAATGAATAATATATTCACTATATTATATTCACACATAACTATATATATAATATATATAATACTGTATAGAGAGACACACACACACTAAGTACTAAATGAAGCTATTATCAATAAAATTTATATTTATAAGGATTATATATATAGAAGTTATATATGGGTGCCGAGAATAATTCTTGATGAGCTATGGGTGCTTTGAAATAAAAAAAAGTTTTGAAAACCACTGGAGGAATATCTTCATCATTCTCTAAAGTCACCTATTATTCATCCATCATCATCCCAAACTGTAACTTGTAAAAAGAATAAATAAAAGAAAAATTGATATCATATGTATTACTTATATTCATAAATTATTATTTTTTTTAAATAAATAATAAATACTTTACGATCGATTCATTATCTATTTTTTTTGCTTTTCTGCATTTCTGAATATTAATTTACCGCCATTGGGTTTTTTTTTTTTCAACCAGCACTTTGGTTTTATATTGGTTAAATTATTAAAGGTAATTATTGCTTGATTGTATTTATTTATTTTGTCTTGTTTTATATGACCCATCACTGCTTTTTTTTTAATCCCTCTTGTTTGTATTTACTGCCTATTCATAAGATGACACACTAGATTTAGCGCAAACTAGGTAAAGCGACCTAAGTCAAACACAGAATTTTACCGTTATGAGAGGTGAATTCCAAAAGGGAGGAAGACGAGGTTGAGCTCTCCGGCGTTGTAACTGAGTTGGAAACTGTAGTCACTTACCTTTCAACTGTTATAAGAGTATCATCTTCTAAAATACACTCTTAATTGACCCATCCGTTAAAACTTAATGTTTTTGCCTTAACCCCACACTTGCTCACACTTTTAATATACTATAAATAAATTTACATAATGCGAAAGTATAAAATATACAGTACTATAACAATATCATTTATAATATATATATATATATATATATATATATATATATTATTATATATATATATATATATATATATATTATATAATATATACCATATATATATTATATAATAATCTATACTAAAAAAATATAAATATAAAAAATAAAATATAAAAATAAAATATAATATAAAAAAAATAAAATAAATAATATAATAAATATAAATAACAAAATATATATATAAGCCAAATAAGTATATATTAATTAAGATGCGTAAAATATATTGAGTATACAAATAGTTATGAAGACGTCTGTTATTAATGTTCGCATCTTAAACAGTCAGCGCTCTTTAGGAGGGGGTGGATTCGGCCCACGTCAAAATACACACACACTTAAATATAATATAAAAAAGAAAAAAACACAAAAAATTTACGCTCATTTTAGCCACGTCGGTAGGTATTATCTAACAAAACGAATTTTATTTAGATCTATATTTAATCTAGAAAGTTTTATATTTTTAAAAAAAATGTTAGAAATTAGGGTAGCTACAAAATGTCCTTCAATATAGAACTTCACTTTGGAAAAATGTGAGTTTTTTTAACCTTGTTATAAAAATGAAAAATTGTGGATCGATTTTAAGTATTTTTTCAGTGGATACATCGAGTAGTTGCTTAATTGATGTACAAAGGAAATATTGAATTCTCCCAATGTATTTATTATAGAGGAAAAAAAACAGGGCCTAGACTTTGTTCCCGATTACACGCCGCGCCGAAAAATATTGAGATGGGGGGTGGCTCCGGACCACCATTTCTAATGTTTCGTATTTTAAAAGCTGTATTATTATTGACATTATTTATACAACGTTAAAAATTAATTTTAAAATAATAAAAGTTTACTATCACTTTACGACTGAAATGTTTTTAAAAAATGAAATTTTAAATCAAAAATATTAGTTAAAAAAAGTGTCAAAATTTTGGGCGGAAGGGGTGAATCGACCACCTTTTAATTCGTATTTTATTTACATTATTGACATTTTTTATACTTATGACCGCATTCAATATGACACTTTAAATGTAAATGCCTTTAAGGTAAAAATTAAACTAAATTGAAATTATGCGTAAAAGACGATTTAAACGAGATGGTACCGAGAGTCTCACCCTCGCGTGGCTGCGGTTTACCCGCTTCACCCTCCACGAGTCAAAGCATGACTCGAGCATTATTACAAAAACTTTAAAATAAAAAATTTTAAAATATTAAATATTTTTGTGTGCTTATGCCGTACTATTGGGCCGGGGCTTTAATAATGAATACAAGAAATTCTTATTCAAAAAAGATGCATTACGACGTAAGTCGGAGAGAGCACACAAGTTTAAAGTATATAAAGGTGAGTCCGCAGTCACCCCAGCGCGACGAGTCCTTATATGTATAATATACATATATATAATTTTAATAATATATAATAATATATACTATATATATATGGCTTGTCCTTGTAATAATTTATTAAGTAGTTATAAATATTATTATTTATATATATATATAAATATACTGTATATACATCTGTTAAAAATAATAAAGAAACCATTTCTAATTAATAAATATAATTATTAGGTCAGTACTAAATAATTATTATAAATCTAAGTTTTATATAAAATAAAGAGAATAAAATTTAATAGGAAATGATGTAAATAATAAATAATAAATAATAATACAATATATTAATAATACTTTATTAGATATTATAATATATATAACTATATATATATTATAATAACCCAACAATGTCTTATTTTTAATTTGAGGCAGGTAATTGGCATAAAGTTATTAGGTCTAATGGGACTCTATATTTCCTAAGGTAAAATACGGGAACTACAAAGAAATAGTCTCAAGTTTTTATATTAGAGTATCACATGTATGTAATTTTTTTTAATGTAGTAATCTTTCCTAATCCTTTTTAATGCTAAATTAATGAACATTTTTACAGCACAGTGCCATAATTTTTCCCAAATTGCTCTCTGGCCCACAAAAAATTTCAATATTGCAAAGTCCATAGTAAGGTTTAAATTTTTCACTTCCCAATAATTATTAAAAACAGCACTACGTAAAGACAAATAAATATTAGATATCAATAAGAGTGAGAAGGAAATCGAAATTAAAGCATTCTTTTTATGTTTTAGTTCAACATACAATTTCAATTGAAGGATACAGCTTGAACGCATCTTGTACTTCCTCTCTTTGAAAGAGAGAGTTTCCTCCTAGCATACAGTTCGAGGTACGTAAATTTGTAAAATACTAAAAAAAGAAATTTAAAGTATGAAAGTAAAATAATGCTTTTTATATTACAATAACACCCGATACCTGATAACAACTACTCTTCTATATCCTTCAAACACTCTCTCTGTACATAATTATTTCTCTTTCAGTATTTAGGCACAAGGGGCACAGGACCTTTAGAATTACCATTTATCAACAAAACACGGAGCCAACCATCATCTTTAAAGTCATCTTTTAACACGAGATCAGGAGCCCTTCGAACCTCCTGGAAAAACGGGCTTAGGAGCTCATTTTTATCAAAAGTACAGAACAGGCCCTTTGAACTTGTCTTCTTGAAAAAACACGGGGTGTGGACCCCTTTTCACGTCACTATCATCTTTACCATCTTTGCTGTCATCATTTAAGATTGGGTGGAAGAGCCCATACAAAAGGAATTACAAATAAACGAATTTAAAATAGTGAATTGTCACGTTTTTCCAAGAAAGTTTATATAAAGATACAATTTCTAAATATTAAATAAAAACCCTGTTGTAAAAGCCAAAAGACCAATTGTTTAAATGTGTAATGATTGAGAGAGAGATGGTGGGAGTGTTATGAGAACCATTAATTGTATTAAGAAAAGGAATTGCACGTTTGTCACCTGGCTGTAGCCACTTAAATTGCGCGTTTGTCACCTGGCTGTAGCCATTTAAATTGCGCGTTTGTCACCTGGCTGTAGCCATTTAAATTGCGCGTTTGTCACCCGGCTGTAGCCACTTAACTTAAAATCTCATATTTACTGCACGTTCATTGACCAGCTGGAAGCTTTTTCTTTAAATAAATTAAAATTACCTAAAAATCTAAAAGAGTCAAAACATCACATTTTTTTACTACTATAAAACAATTAAAGAAATTAAAAGCTGTAAAAACTGAATAACATAAATAGCAAGTTATTTAAAAAAAAAAAAATGTATATATACGAATTGGTAAAAAAATAAAGTAGAATAAATTAGTGTTTCTTAAACCTTTCATGTTACATGTTACATTGATTCTGAGCTTTAAGTCATAAAGAAAAATAAAAGGTTTAAATAGTTAATTATTTCACTTTCCTTGAATTTTCTGCACTGTTTGACTCTTGCACATTACATATTCTAATCCCTTTTTATATTTTATTTGCATAATTGCCTGTAAGATTGCCGAGAAAAATTATGGAGCCAAGGGGTGATTCAGCAAGAGAGCTGTAGCTATGGTCCTCTGAAGTGGAGCTTCTTAATTCTTGTCACACTTCTATTTCCATATAAAAGTAAGTCTACTTTATAGATGTGTATTTTTCTTAATGGTACTTTGGCATAGTTTTCACCAACTTAGATTATTATCTTCAACTCTAGTCTCCCATTCATATTTATGATTTTATTATCTCACCTTATTATTATGATCCCGACGACTTCAACTTTAATTATTCATTTTTAAATTCTTCCAAAAATCTAGAAACTTTATCACCAATAGTTGATCAATTATCTGTAATATAAACAGTTTTTTTTATTTCTGCTTATCCAAAACCATTACTCCATCAACAAGAGAGCGAATTCCGCCTATTATTGTGTAAAGTAAACAAAAGTATAGCCTAGCGACTTAGCTGTGTTGTTTAACAGGAAATTTGTGCTAATCCTAGGAGATGATTACTAGAGATCGAGTATGCAAGATACAAAAGAAAAATGGTCTAAATTAAAAGCAAAGGAAATATTCTAAAAATATTCTAATTGTAAAAACGCTAATTCGTATTATTGAACAATCGATTATGAAATATATATAAGAAATTTAGTGCCGCGAGTAATAAGCATTGTGGGCTTGCTAATTAATTCTAGTCGAGAGCAATCCCTATCTAGATACTTTACTCTGTGTAATTCTTTATTTTCTCTATCTCCTTTCAATCATTCACTTATTGTCAGGCTATAGGTTACTGTCATACACAAGTTTTGTTATTTTGTTTGATTAGAGGAATGTTTTTTTTCCATGAAGAATATTTACCTTCTCCGTAATTTTTTCTAGCGTTATGCCTTTAATCCCTCTAAACCTTATTTGAGATTATATAACTTAGTTTTACCATTTCTCGTAATACACTTATTCTGCACCCTTTATAAACTAATGACAATTATGAATGTTCATAAACTTTCCTTGTTATAATGCCGGCTTCTCCTACATTATACTCAACCTTTTACCAATGATTTCTTCTATATTCTATTAAATAACAATTTAATACAAATTTCACATCTAATGCAAGTTTGTCTTATATCCTTTATATTATATTATTATTTCTTTATGAATTTTATTTATTTTATTAATTACTTTCTCCTATTCTAAAAAAATTACTCTTAATTTCAGTATTTACATTTTAACATAGAGATACCAAAGAACTAAAATTCAGGTGATTAGGATTTGTAATAATCCGAAATGTTTGCATTAAGAACAAATAAAATGTTTATTTTTAAATTAACTTTTTTTTAATAAACAACTAGTGTTTTTTTAGATTCCTTGGTAGGAA
>JABUQX010028182.1:0-12500 GCA_015478945.1 Trachelipus rathkii | reverse complement strand
TATGAAATGAAAGTTGAACAAGAAAAAAGCAATAGTCTAACTAACCAACTACCATTATTATATATTGTTCAGTTTTAATTGTATCTCACATTTCTAAGAGAGCAATGAAACCAAATAAATGGCAAACATTGTGAAAACCTTTGTTGACGGTGTAATCTATCATTTACAAACAAGATATTATACAATTTTAAGCAATACTAATGTTCTAAGCTAATATACGGTAAGGAAAATTGATTGTATAACGATTGTAGGCAGAATATATTCATAAATTATACTTTTTGCTATTAATAAACTGATGTGCTTTCTAATTTTATTATATCATTAGTACCGAAATTTCTGGTTTGATATATTCACATATTCTTTCATAACCTATTGGATTTTATAACACTAAAAGAGGATTGGAAAGGAAAAAAAAAGTTTAAAAAGATCTGGTCTATGCAATACATACCTCATCATCTGTCCAGTAGAAAAATCCGTCTACAGGATCATAATCAACAGCAATAGCATGCTGCACATTAGAAACTGGAAGCACAACAGGGGTTCTATCTGGGGTGTCCAAAGAAATGCGGCGTATATCCGAACGCCGTGCTAAGAGTAACATATTGTTTGGACCTAAGGTAAATAAGTAGCAAAACATAACGGGGCATTAAATGTCAAAGTTAAAATATACCATTGAAAATTCCTTAAAGCTTCAAATATTTTATACAAAAAAATATCTTTCCTATTATATTATGAGAGAGAATTATATATATATATATATATATATATATATATATATATATATATATATATATATATATATATATATATATATATATATATATATATATATATATATATATATATATATATATATATATATATATATATATATATATATATATATATATATATATATATATATATATATTATTATTATTATTATTATTATAATTAATATAGGGAATTCACGGACTCGGGCAGCTTCCTTAATTCATATTTTCCTTCATTCGCCCCACCCACCTCCTCCATTCCTTTCTATCTCTCGCCAACGCCCTACCTTCCTCCACCCTCATCCCTCTCTCTTCCAGCATTTCCTTTATTCCATCATCCACCTTCTTCTTGGTCTCCCCCTTCCTCTCCTTCCTATCCCCTCCGCCTCCCAAACTCTCCTAACCACCCTCTGTTCCTCCATTCTCTCCAGGTGTCCAAACCATCTTAACATTCCTTCTCCGCTCTTCTCACCCAAAACCATTCTTCCAATCACATCTTTCTTTTATCACCCTATTCCTAATCTTCTCTCTTTTACTAACCCCACATACCGCTCTCAACCCTTTCATCTCAAACACTTCCAACTTCTTCTTGGACCTAGCATTTAACCCCCATGTTTCACACCCATATAGTACCACTGGAACACAAATTTTTTCAAACATACTTATCTTAAGTTTAAGTGATAAATCCCCCTCTTTCCATAACTCCCTCAGACCACTCAGTGCTCTCGTTCCCTCTCCTACTCTGTGATCTATCTCTTCCTTCATCCCTCCTTCCTTACCCAAACCCATCCCTAAATATCTGAAAACCTTTACTTCTTCTAAAACTACACTTCCTACTCTAATCTCCTAACCCCATCCCTCATCTGTTTCCTCCTCCTCAAACACTAACACTTTACTCTTACCTGGATTTATCTTAAGACCCTTTTGCCCACACACTCTCTCAAACTCCTTCACCAAATACTTCAGACCTTCTGAATTCTTCGCCACTAAGGCAGTATCATCCGCAAACAGTATCATGTTCACTTCCCATCTATCACCCCTATCCATCAATTCCACCCCTCTCCTCCTCATCATTCCTCTACAGACACTCTCCATAAATAATTGAAAAGCCACAGTGACATTACACATCCCTGTCTCAACCCTCTCTAATTCCAAACATCTCTTCACTCCCTCCTAATACTCTCAATATCACATACTATATATATAGTATATATATATATATATATATATATATATATATATATATATATTATTAAGATATAGTATAGTATATATATATATCTTTATGTACTTTTCTATCAAAGCAATATATATATATATATATATATATATATATATATATATATATATATATATATATATATATATATATATATATATATATATATATATATATATATATATTATATTTTTTCTTCTTCTTCTTCATCTACTTTTTCTCCCCAAGACTGGGGGTAAGGTGCTTAACATGCATCGGAAAAGAAAAGCAGTAGAAGAATATGAAAAAAGTCGAAAAGAAAGCCCAGCCTTACCGCCCCCTCTGCACCATTAATTAATAAGAACTCGTCGCAGTCAGAAAATCCACCCTAGAGCTTCACGGGACCACGACGGACCCCCACTATGAGGTAAACCATCAACCCTCACAATACATCCTCATTCAGGTGGGCCAACCATACCCTTACAATGGTACTCCCGCCATATTCTCTCCTATCATGCACCTTTCTTCTCGCCTCTGCCAAACTCACATTTCTCTCCTTCAGACATTCCTTTACTGACTCAATCCATTTTTTCTTCGGTCTCTCAGCCGGTCTGTTCCCAACACACTCACCACTATACATCCGCTTAACCAACCGACTATCATTCATCATTCATCCTTTCCACATGACCAAACCATCTCAACATACTTTCATTTATTCTCTCGTTTACCCCTTTCTTCACACCACACAACTCTCTAATACGTTCATTCCTCATTTTATCAATTCTTCTCACACCTAGCACGCCCCTAAGATTGTCCATCTGAACACATTGAACTTTAGATCTATACTTCTTATTTCAGACCATAGTCTCACTACTATACAATAACACAGGTAACAACATACCCTCATGCAAGACCCTAGTGCACTCCAGACTTAGTCCTTTTACATTCACCAACGATTTAATTGCACCTGCCACCTTCCTGCCATTCACAACTTTCCTACTACACTCTGCATCATCCGTTCCCTTCTCATCCAACACATACCCTAAATATTTAAACTCAGACACTTCAAATCATTAGTTAAATTGTTTTTAATGAGATGAGATTCTTTTGTTCCCTAATAAGATTTTTATTAATTTTTTCTGCTAATGTTTTCATATTTTAAAAAGTTTATTTTCATTAGATTATTTTGTTAATTTTGTTTAATTTATTCTGTTTATTTTATATTTAAAGTTAATTTGCGAAGTATAGTACAGTATATAACTTTAAGCTGGTAAAACTGTATTCTTAAAATAAATAAATCAATGAACTATTATGGATTTGAGAGTTATTTGTGTTTTCTAGATTTAGTGGAATTTAAGAAAATATTTGTGTACCATATGCTACAATTTTGAGAGACTCGGAGCATACTCTCAAAATGAAAGGAAAAAAGTACTGCATGTATCAAGTTCATGCACTGCATGCACTGCTACAGGTATATGCAAAGGAAGAAAAGAGAAGGTTTATGAGGCTCCTCGAAGGTCGTCTTGAAAGGGTGAGAAGAAGGAAGAGATACATTTACTATTAGGGGGTTTCAATGCAAGAGTTGGCAGGAAGAGAGATGAATTGGAGGAGATTATGGGACCTTATGGGGAGGATGTAAGAAACTTGGAGAGAGATTTTCATGAATTTGAGTAATCTCAAAGTCATGAATTCCTTTATTCAGTACAGAGGTAACCATATGTATACATGGTACAGGCGGAACAGTAATACTGGAGAATTTGATCAAATATCTATTATAGCCAGATTTATGTAATAAGTTAGACAGAAGAATTGTACAGGGTGTGAAAGTATTACCTAGACTCAGACCATAGGTTGCTAGTAGAGGATTTGAAAGGGAAGGTTGATAAAATATATAAAAGAGAGAAAAAAAGGTGTGCTATAAAGGTATAATTTTTGAAAGAACAAGAGAAGATTGAAGAAACGGAAAATGAAGAAGCATTTATGGATATAAAGTGTCGAAGAAAGCACAGCAGAAGAGTATTTAAGAAAGAAGTGAATTGGGAGAGTTGAAAAGAGCATATTGTGGTGGAATGAAGAAATGAAAGTGGTAAAGGAAAAAACAACAAAAATGAGAAAATGGCTGAAAAGAAGAACTTCACAAACAAGAAAAGAATACACACAAGCCCGGAAGAGATCAGAAAGAATTAAAAGAAGAGAAAAGAGCGAATCTACAAGATAAGTAGCACAGGAATTGGAAGAGGATGTGACGGAAAACAAGAAAAAGATCACAAAGACACAAAGGGGATCAAAAAGAGGATTAATAATATTAAGAACGGAGAGGGCGAGATTCCTGTGAAGTCAGAGGAAATAAATAAAAGGTGATCATGCTATTTTAAAGATACATAGAGGACCATGAAGCAGGGCTGCGGAGCCGGCAAATTTTTTTCCGGCTCCGACTCCGGCTCCGGCTCCGGCTCCGGCTCCGCTCAAGCATTTTAAATTCATCTGCCCGGCCCGCTCCAGCATTTTTAAAATTATGTGCCCGGTATTTTAAAATTGTTCGTCCGACTCCGGCCCGGCTCCACCCCTTGTTAGTAATTCCTTCTCCATTTACAGTCATGAAATCATTAATTCTGATACAAAATTTTGGAGGTTATGATGAAATTAAATGTTTGTTAGGACATCTTATTAACTTAGAATTTAAAACTTGGAAAATATTTTTATAGAAAATAAGAATTTTAAAAAAAATACAGAAGAGGAATCAGTCACTTTCTTCCTAAATTTTTAATATAATTCCTCTCTTTTGAACGATGAACTGCCTGTACTAATAATTTAATATAATTATTATTTTTTTTCCTCAAAAGAATAAAATTCATATTTTAGATCCATCCTAAAGTAAAAAATAATCTTCGTTAAACTATGAGCCTCAAGATTTATAATATAATTTATTAAAAACAAATTTTATATATATATATATATATATATATATATATATATATATATATATATATATATATATATATATATATATATATATATATATATATATATATATATATATATATATATATATATATATATATATATATATATATATATATATATATATATATATATATATATATATATATATATATATTAATATATATATATATATATATATATATATATATATATATAATATTATATATATATATACGTTATATATATATATATATATATATATATATATATATATATATATATATATACATATATATATATATATATATAGTTATATATATATATATATATATATATATATATATATATATATATATATATATATATATATATATATATATATATATATATAGTATATATATATATATATATATATATATATATATATATATATATATATATTTCTCTTTCTTTCTATATTTTAAATATTTTTTCTTTGAACAGCCCGACCATATGTAACATAAATTTATTAAAAACAATTGTTCTTAAAAATAAAAACCACTATAAAATCCTCCTTTACCGATGTCCTTAGATCCGTTTTATTATTTTTAAAGTAGAAAATAAGCTCTCAACATTCACTTACATAGGAGGAAAGCTGTAATTGTGCAAGCGGCATCTTGCAAAATTTTAGGATAGCAATTGATTGCCTTTTTAACTGATAACTTTGATTTCCGGTCGATTTTTATTATTCCATCTAATGACTTATGGAATTCTACCTTTTATTTTTCTAGAAGATATTTAGGTTGAATGTCTTTTACTAGTAGATTGTCTTTTTAGTTTTTCAATCGCTTTTCTGCATGCTCCAATTTTTCCCATTATCTGGCAAATGTGACTTATTCATCTTCATCTGACAAAATTATACAAGGGAGGATTCCTGAAACTGCTGAACTATCTGACTCCGGCCCAGATTTCTGTTCGATTAGCGTTATTCATTTTAAGTCCTAGTTCGCAAAGAGCACTCCTAGCTTTAAATATCAGATCTTCGGGTTCTGGGAAAGATTCTAAACAAAGACTGCCGACAAAAGTATTTTATTTTCAGTTAACATTTCTTTTCCCTTTCTTTTCATGGAATTATTTGTGTGATTTGCTAAAAATCCGTTCTCTATAAAAATTTTCTGCAAGTCAAGTCTTCTGACTTGAGCCATTTTTGCTGTGTGGTCTCTTAATAATTTCTAGTGTTCTGATTTGTTCCCACTGACTGTCGGAGAGAGAAAGTTCAGAAGTACCGGCAGCCATCATACTACTAATATAATCTTTTAGTTGAAGCCTTTAGACTTTAGAGCATAAGACATGTACTTCCCATCTTGTCTCTTGACCTAAGATTGCCACTTTTGCAGCTTGATTCTTTAGAACTTCCATTAATTTTGGGGCACGTGCTGCTTTTGCTATTTGTCTCGCCCTGCTTATAAGATTTGCTCTATGAGTATTGTGGAGAACATCACGCACTGCTAACTGTAAAGTATGAACTCCACATCTTATGTGAGCAATGTTAACGTTATCGGAACATAGTCTTTTCATAGTTTTATCAAGTTCATTCTGAAACGCAACTTGTACTTCTTCCTTTTGACATTCAATAACATCTGTATCATATTGACCACCTTCCTGTTCCTCATCCTCATTGTCCTTATTTAATTCTTTTTCAATCGCACTGACTATGTTTGATACGTTATCCGTAACTAAAGCTTACTACTTGTCTCTTGTTATTTCGAATTCTTTTAAGATGTCAGTAACAAATTTTTGAATATATTCGCTGAAATGTTGAGTATATTTTTCTTTTACTGCTAACGTTTTAAATTGTTTTTATCTTCGCCCACATATATAAAATTATTGACAAATAATTGACTTTTATCCTTTTACAAGCATTCATTTGTAAATGCATAGAGCATCACTTAAGCATTTTCTAAGCTTGATTTTTTGTTTTTATTTTTTCTTTAAGGAACTATTTTTACAAATATTTTTCCAGTCTAAAGTGACTTCCAGTTTCTAAGCTATGTCTCCACACAGTGCTTTAAATCCTGGTTATAAAAGAAAACTAATGGGTCACTATCTTTAACAGCCATTATAATCAATTGTATTTTGAATTTTTCCACTTAACATAGACAGAACAAGTTCATGGCAACTGAAAAAGTTTCCACTTTAGTCTCAGTTTTTGAAATTAAAGGTTTCTCCTGATTACCTTTAGCTTCACCTTTCTTTTAACAATTGCAGCAATGTCTGGATGATAGCTTTTAAATGTCGCATTAATTTAAAGGATCCAATAGATGTACTGTGACCCCATGAGTAACTGGTAGTTAGGTAGACTCTTTTGGTGATGATCGAACTGACTGTTTCCCCATCAACTGTGTTAACTATTTTATTATATTGACAAATGAAAGTATTTTTTATGATATATTCAAGCACATGAGGTGTTTTCGATTTTGGCTTAGTACAGGATTTTTCTAAGGATATTAAACTTAATTATTTAAAGTTATCTATAGAAGTACCTAAACTCTTTATTATTGAATAATAAATATACATAATCAAATTTTAGAAAAAGAGAAATATATATATATATATATATATATATATATATATATATATATATATATATATATATATATATATATATATATATCATTAATATTTGTTCTTATATATATATATATATATATATATATATATATAGTATATATATATATATATATATATATATATATATATAGTATATATATATATATATATATATATATATATATATATATATATATATATATATATATATATATTTATAACACCTTGTGTAATAAAACACAATTACTTAATTTGTATTTGCCGAGCCGAGCAGCCTCTTTTTGTGGTCTAATTCGCCCGCCCAGGTCCCTTTAAAATTTCCGCCTCCGACTCGTCCAGCTCCAGATCCCCCAAAATTTCGCCTCCGGCTCCGGCTCCGGCTCCAGTCCCTCAAAAAGTTTCGCCTCCGGCTCCACCCAAAACCTTGCGGCTCCGCGGCTCCGGCTCCCGGCTCCGGCTCCGCAGCCCTGCCATGAAGGAGGTGGAGGAGGAGGTGGGCGAAGTTCTAACAATACAAGAATATTAAAGATCCAAATACAAAAAATGGGAAGATGTTAGAAGATGGCATACCAAGAGTTGATGATGAAGGAAGGAGGGAAAAAGTTACAAGAGAAATATGTGAACTTTTTAATCAGTTTAATCAGCTTAATCAGTGTTGGTGTGAGAGAAATGTGCCGGAGACTTGGGACAAAACTATCATAATCTCCATATACAAGGGAAAAGAAGGGGAAGGGGTTTGCCAAAACTATACAGATTTAGAGAAATATTTCTGATTGACTATCTGACATAGGTGTATGAGAGAACACTAGAAATTTTTTATAGGGTGGTTGTGGAGCTGCAGTTTGAAAAGCAGAATGGATACTGGAAAAATAAAAGTATGAGAGAACTTATGTTTACCTTTACAATAGTAGTCGAAAAAATGTGGGAAATTAATAAGATGTTTGTTGTTTTTATAGATTTGAGAAAGAGTTTTGATTCTGTGTCCTGGAAAAGCTTATGGAAATGCTTAGCAGAGGATTATGGTGTTGACTGGAAGCTAAGGAGAGCAACTCGGAGTATGTATGAGATCTGTAAATGTAACATAAGGGAAGGTTATGAAAATGGAGTGGTTTACTGTAGGGACAGGAGTTAAACAGGGTAATGTAGAGTTACCAATACTTTTTATTGCATATTTAGATGCGGTAATGAGGAAAGTGAGGGAGGAGGTAGGTGAATTTGGGGGAGACATGATGGCGTATGCCGATGATTTGGCATATTGGAATGAGGAGGCTGAGGGAGGTAATGATTAGCATATCAAATAAATTAAGAGAAGCAGAATTGATGATAAATATAAAGAAAACAAATCTTTAACATAAGTGGAGGAGGAGGAGGATGAGGATGAGGAACTGAGAGTGGCAGTGGAGGGAGAGGAGATTGAAAACGTAGGGTGGTATAAATACTTGTGGTAGAGTTTTCACAAAGGAAGGAGGAAACAACAGAGATCACAGACAGGATAGTGCAATATGGGAGGTCGGAAGAAGCTTTAAATGCCGTTATGAGGGACCAACAAATAGATGCAGAGGTCAAGAGTAATTTTTAACAGCATAATGATGTCTATTCTGCTGTATGGAGCAAAGACATGTAGTACTAGGAGATGAAAGCAGAATAAAGTCAGCAAAAATGAAGATTCTGAGAGCTATGATGGGGAAAATTAGTAGAGACGTAAGAAACGTGAGGATGAGAGATGAAGTAAGATTGAGATGGTGGGGACATTTGAAAAGGAGGCCAATGGATGGAGTGGAGAAGAAAATATGGACATGAATGCGGAGGAGGTGCAAATGAGAGGAATATCCAGAAAGCGATGGAAGGACTACGTGGAAGATTCTTTGAGAAGGCGTGAACTTCCTGCAGTGCAGACCTTGATGGAGCAGAAGCTGCCACTACATAAAGGAAGATGGAACACAACATTGACTCGTTTGACAGGCTGAATAGCCTACATAGAAGAATATATGATGTATGATATGTTATAAATTTAAAAGCAAATACGGTAGTTTGTATTCCCTTACTTTCAAGTCTAGAAGTAATATAGTTACATACAAATCCATATTTGATGACAAGTTCTTTGACCACTAGTTTAAAGTTATATATATATATATATATCATATATATATATAATATATATATATATATATATATATATATATATATATATTAATATATATATATAATAATATATATATAAAATATATCTTTATAATAATATTTAATATATATATATATATATATATATATATATATATATATATAATATACATAGAGGGAGAGTACACGCTTACTCGAAGCGTTGAAATTTACCTCCCATTTTTAATCGTGCGTCTTTCTCTTTTGCGTATCATATTCTTTTCACACAGCTTATCTCCAAGCAACATATTACTGGACCACCATTTATCCACATACTTAAAGACCACACCCCTTCTAATAACACTTTACAAAGACTCCCTACTGACTCAGATCCCGTTGTGGGGGGAAAAGACATGCCCACAATCGTATGTCCTACCGTGGCGTGAGAAGTCGCACTAAGGACGGTGGTAGTTGGTTGGCTGCCTACTACCACCTATCTCTTGCCAAGAAAGCTAATGCAGGCCTCGGTGAAAGGTGCCGTTGACTCGCCGTGAAAACGGCCTTCATCTTTCGGCGCGAAATTGTATGAATGCGTATGGGTACATGGAATGTCAGAGAATAAATGCTTGAGAAGAGCACGAGAGGTGATTAACTGTATTTTTAGAGAAGGGGTGTTCAACATTTGATTTGCTCGCTGTGACTGAAACAAAGAATGAAGGAAGCTGTGATAATTGAGTGGAAGTGGTGTGAAATATGTGTGTTGCTCCGGTGTCGGTAAATGATATGACAGCAGCAGGGCAAAGAGAAGGCTACGACAGTAGCAATTTGCCATGAGTGACCTGTGACACCAAGCATATATGGTATGACTTTGGATTGTGTGAGTCCCTAGAATTCTAATGGTTTAAATTTTACAGGTTTGAAAACGGTCAAGGTATGTAGTGTTTTGTGTGACGTATGGTCATCTGAGGGAAACGTTGAAGAGAGTACGACTTTTTGGGGTAATCTGGATTTCTGGATGGGGTGAGTAGGAGTTCAATTGATAGTGTTGGACCTGAATGGTTGATTAGGTGATCAAAAAAGGGGATCGTATATACAGGTGGTGTTTTGGGGTGGGGGAAGAAAATGAGAATGGTGGAAGGTGATTGATTTCTGTGAAAGAGGTATGGATATGTGATAAGTAATACTTTCTTTACACAAGAGTATCATAAGTATACTAGAGTTGGGGGTAGGTAGAGATGTGTATCGAAGTGAAAAGTATGATTGATTATAGTGTTGAGTGAAGAAGAGGTGTTGAATGTATGGTGTTGGGATGTTAAATCAAGTTAGGTTTTTAGGAATGTGATTATCGGATGCGATTGAATGTTGTTTTATGTAAAATTAAAGTAGTGGGGGCTTGGATGGAAGAGGAAGGTGATACGAAAGAAGTGGGAAAAATTAAGAGTTTGAGAAGTTAAGTGAGCACGACAAAAAAGGGTATAAGCATATGTAATGAGGAGCGGCTCGCTTAGTAAAAACCGGCTGTTGAAGTGAACAAGGTTTTACTGAACAAATCTGGGGGCCAAATGAAGGAAGCAATTGTTAGTAGCTGCAAGGAAGTATGTGGATGTGCTAAAGTAGGAATAAGAATAATGTAACAGTGAATGGTGGAATGAAGAGGTGATGGTGAATGCGGTTAAGAGTAAAAAAGAAGCGGGTTGAATGTATTAAAAGCAAATGATGAGAGACTCAAAAAGAAAGATGCGTGTGGATTATATAAGAGGAAAACAAGAATACTAAAGGTGTAATGCCGTAGGAGAAAACAAGAGGGTAAATTGAAACAGTCTGGAAGGAGGAGATATGAGACTACAATGGAAATAGGAAGCTCTTCTGGAAGAAACGCTGAGAATTAAGAATGGAGAATAAGGGGGAATCCTTAGAATAAGATGAATAGGGATGTCTTTGTAACCTGATGAATATGGCAGGTGTGAGAGGAGCTGTGGAAAAACACTTCGAATCTGCACAATATTACAGTAATGAAGAGGTGTAGTGAATATGTGTGGGTTTGATCGTGCAAGAAGGAATAGAGTATTTTGGGGGATGAGGTTATTTAGTAAGGAGGAGATAATGGTAGAGTGAGAAAAATTCGAAGAATGGTAAATCTGCAGGTATATGATGAAGATTACTGGTGAAAATGATCAAGAACGGAGGCGAGAGTGTGATTGATTGGATTTGGAAGTTGTGCTAACAAAGCGTTTATGGAGGGATAGTTCCAAGGGATTTGAGAAGAGCGTAATAGTACCCTGTATAAGGGTAAGGGAGAAAAGGGAACTGTAGAAATTATAGAGGAATTAAGTTATTGAGTTATTGTAAGGAAGGTATTTGCTGGTATTTTGGTCGAAAGAGTGCGTCGAGCTGACTGTAATGATGATTGAGTGAAGATAACAAGGGGCGCTTTAGGAGTGGTAGAGATGATCAAATTTTACATTTGAAACAAATGATTGAGAAAATGAGGGAGAAGAATACAAATTGTATTTAGGTTTTGATGGATTTGCAAAACAGGCGTATGATAGAGTTAATAGGAAGCTTTATGGCAGGTGTTAGTGAAATATGGTAGTTGGTGGTAGGCTTCTGAATGGAATCAAAAGTTAGTATTTGACGATAGTGAAGCGGTTGTAAGAATAAATGTGTCATGGGGAGTGGTTTTAGGATAATAGCGGGATAAGACAGGGTGTGTTTAGTCGTCCTTCAGGTTACTTCCAATTTGTATTATGGATGGGGTTATGAAAGAATTCGAGGGTGGGATGCAGGTAATGTGTGCAGGAAATGGTGTAAGAATGAGAGATGAGTGGAGGTTGCCCCCCCTACCTATTAAGCGGTGATTTGGGTTCCTGTGTGCGTGAATCCTGAAGAGAGTTGAGGGATTCTGGTAGACCACGATG
>JABUQX010028181.1:0-26144 GCA_015478945.1 Trachelipus rathkii | reverse complement strand
TAGAGAGAGAGAGAGGTGAGAGTTTTGATAGGAAAAGCGTGAGAAGAGAGAGAGAGAGATAGGGAGAGAGAGGATAGAGAGAGAGAGAGAGAGAGAGAGAGAAGGAGAGAGAGAAGAGTCGAGAGAGAGGAGGGCACTTAAACGCTCGAAGTTAATTCGCTAATTAGTTGTGACTTGCAATTTGTTTGGCAATTGATCATTTTTAGCATTTTTTAACATTTAAACCCAGTGTTATTATTATTTATTATATATTATCTATTTATTATAATCTAGTATATTTATAGCTAATATAATCATTATATTTCTGTATACTATTTATAATATATATTGAGTCTATATAATATCATATATATATATATAATCATAATAATATAGTATATATATATAACTAATAGAAAATTTTCGGGGTTATTGTTATACGTTATTATATATATATATATTATTTATATATATTTATATATATAATATATATTTATCTTATGCTTATTAATATTTTATATATTATTATACTATATTTTAAATATATAATACTATATATATAGTTGTATTGAATCCGAAATAATATCTATATATATATATATATATTTATAATATTTATGATTATTTATACCTAATATATATATATATATATAATATATATTTTAATTAGTATATATTTATATTATCTATCTATATATACTATATATATTATTGATACTATATTATTATTTATATTATATTATAGTTAATATTCCAGAAAATTACCGGAGGTTGGATTGTTTATATATTATAGTATTATATACTATATATCTATTATATATATTATAAATATAGGAATTGTAATATAATTATTATATTATATTGATAATATTATATATAGTATATATAATACTAATATATTACATATATATATATATATTATTTTATATATATATTTCTATATTATTATATATATTTATATATTATATACTATATTATTATATATAACTATAGATATATCATATATACTCGCATTGAGTTTTAATCTTAACAACAAATGCATGTTAACTTCCTCCGTTTAAATGTGTAGCTATTGATTGAACACTTATTGACGCATTGTTCTGTGTCTTTTCTGTTCGTGTAGAGAATTGAGAAAGCATGTATTTGAGCCTTTTCGGGTACGAAATTCGTTTGGAGTTCACGTCCAACATTACGGATGGACCTTATCAAATGGAATGTATTTACAGATCAATTCATTTGCCGATATGTGTACATTATAACAGATTAGCGATTTACTTCCTAGTAGATGTATTGACTTTGCCTTGAATAAACGGCATTATCTTTCAATTACAAGGGTGAAAAAATATTCAGAAAAGGAATTTTAAAGGGCTTATTTCTTAAAGATGCAAAAAGAAGCAGATGCAACATTCTATATACCTTATTAACAGAAACGAAAGTCTGTTGCTATTCGTAAAAGTCTTCAATTTATACAATATATTGCGAGAAAATTTGTCCAAAAGCGTCACATTTCCAATATGAATTAGACAGGTTGATGTGATTTGATTACGATTGCGTTAAGAGGTGAAAAGAAGATGATACTATATCTAGAAATTGCTTTCAATTGAAGCTTGATAAGACCAATTATCCACTGCGTAATTACAGACTTCCAAAAGATCTTAGTTTTTTGAGAATTTTAAGACTATGTTGAAAAATTTCTAAAATATGTACAGTCCATCGTGACTTTATATTAACCTTCAGTATCGAAGCATGTCAGTGTTTTTCACGTTTTGTCATTTTAAGTCAGGACAAATATGCTTTTCCAATATAAAATGTTGAATCCTTTGGTGAGCAATTAAGTTTGTGTAATTGCTTTGTCTTCACATGAACGTTTACCAGCACATAGGACATACAAGTGTTTCGCCGGAAAATTTTCGCAGTTGAACCCTGTCAGACTTCTCAATTCATGTGTTGCACATATTGTTATCTTGTGTTCCCGATTCAGGAAAATCTTATTTGTTTTCCTAGTCGTAAGTCATGTATTGTAGTTTACTTAAATTCTACTTTGTGTTTTCGCTCAACAAATCCCTACAACAAATAGCTCCACCAGAGTTCCGCAGCATACGATGCAAGGTGTTTTGAAGAAAGTATGTTCCTTTGCTTTATGTTTTTTAGATTATGTTCTTATAAATAATTACGAGATCGAGTATTTAAATATTATTTTACTTATAGTATATATTTCTTGAAGGGGGGGTCCGCCTAAAACATCTAATATAAAGATCATCCACATGGCACCCGAACAAATTCAACCCAACTGCTTTCACAAGAAATCCCGGAAACCTCATGAACAAGACACCCCCACCACGCCCACTTCAGACAGAAATAGACAACTCCATCAAGACCAATTTAAATAGATAAATCAAACTCAGCTTAAATCGAGAAAGAGAATTGGCCACTATTTTACAACAAAAAATACTTAATACAAGATAACACCTACAAAAATTTTCCGTACTAGGATAAATATCCCAATACAGTACACAATTAACCAATTACAGAAGTAATACTGTAAACAAACAACAATAAATATTCCTGTCCATAGAAAACATGCACATTCTTGATATACACTATTCAAATATTGTTCAACACACAAACGCGCCTGTCCAGACAGAGACATTATTAAATGTTTGAGGGTTGAAAACCAAGAAACTTCCCCGTTTTCAACGTTTTTGGTTAGGAGCTTAGGAAGCTACAAAGTATCCCAATATTCACATCACCAAGCATCTGGATACCAAATTGCTATATAACAGCCGATACAAATATTTAACCGATAATGCAATGACAACATATACTTTACATTTAGTGTGCCTAATGAAATTTAACAAATAATTATAACAAGCAAACTAACCTAATAACCAGGGGTTTGGAAAAAAGCCATGGGTATTTCGCTTTCTGGCTATGGTTAATTGGCTATGTTTGCCTTTTATTGAAAAATATATAAAGGCGTCAAATAGCAAGTTAACCCTATGGCAAAAAGCCAATAACAGCCCCAACACCAATCTATGGCTTTTGCCCAACCCAGCTTCGTATCAGCTTACTTTATTATTACATACTCAGAGTATTAAAAATATGAATCTACTCCTGGATTTTCCCGCATTCATCCGCTGTTTGTCGACTCTCAACATGTTTCTGATAGGACACGCCGTACTACCACCTACCACTGCTTCGTTAAACGGATTTCTACCCCCAATATTATAACGAAGTTTTAACCAAATTCCCCAAATTATCTGCTTGTAGCAATATCTACTTTCACTCTTATCTCTATCAGTTCATTTGTCAACTCTGTCCATAATTCTCTCAAATATATTCAATGAAAACTGTAATGATGATGAAGTAAATAATAAATTTCTATTCTTCGTCGACGTGATCCCCTAAGGACATCATCTCCCGTTAATACATTATATAATGGATTCCGAGGGAGCCTTTTCTCTTTAACTTCTCTTAAACCTTTTTATCTGCCATGACTGCGACCTCATATCATTTCCCCTGTCACATATATAATTAAGGTTCATGTTACTGACCCAGGCAATTCGCAGCACAAAATTCCTAACAAGTAAATATGCGAAATGTGCTCGCAGAGACATATAACAATATATAAATCACATGTGGAAAATTGATAAAACGAAACAGAATCAACTTTAGGTCAAACGTAAAGATTTCGACTCTGAATGTACACAGACAAATAATCAGCATTCCGAAATTTTATGGATCACTTGCTTTGGACTCTCCATGAATCTCACAGTTTACTTATATTAAGAAATATGAACGGTTGCAAAATAAAGCTTCAGATTTAACAGGCTGCTTCATTACATCATCCATAATATCTACTAAGCAAAATTTCCGTTAGTGTCACTTTTACCATATAGGCTTGTTATTTTATTAAATTCTCACTTTAATAGTCACCCCCCCTACATTTTAATATATATTACACACCCCACTGCTGTTAGAGGGAGAAATCACGATCAGCAATATACTTATTCTAACTATCCAATACGACTCCTCCCACCACACAACACAACACACCCACGAACCACACACAACCACACACACAACAACACACACAACCAACACACACATCCTGATACTCCCTATTAGTTTAAACACATCGCACGACACAATTAACTCGATATAAATAACGACATCCCTTATCCAATTCGCCTGACTTCAAATACGTTCAACATGAAGATATCCCATAACAAAAACGCTTTTCGGAACAGCAACTCCAGAGTATTTACGTTTCGTCTAACACTCTAGAACCATACCACTCTCAACTCTTCCCGTTTCTTTGATTAAGATAATCGATAGCGCCACCTGCCCCCATGCCAAATAGAGGATCCATTTCGATGACTTTGTGACGGACATTTAAGACTAACTTTTTAACATTGCGTTTTTTACTATGGATCGTGGGCCGCCTGTGATCGGGCACGGTGCAGAAATCTCTCGAGAGCAGCCGTTTCTCGTAGGAGTGAGAAGGAGGGGGAAGGGAATATACTAAAGTAAGTAAGTGAACGCAAGTATACTACATATACTATATATATTAGTAATCTAGTATTTCTATATATATATTATATTACTTATATTTTATCATTATGTTTAATAATTATCGATGACTTGATACTTATAATATTATATATACTTCATATACTACTTATAATAGTGCATTTATATAATAATTGTAATTAGTTATTATATTAAGTATTATAATATAGTATATATTAATTAAGATTGTGGAATGGGTGACCGCGGATAGTAATATTGCCGGATGTTTAATTGGATGAACCGTAATTGATTTTTTTGGTCCAATTCGGAAATAACCTGGTATACCGGGTATCCGGTTGTTGACCATTAGGGAGTACGGATACCGGATATCCGATTTTGGGAAATTGCCGGATATATGGAGTTTATTTTACGTTATAATATTTATATTTATATATATATAGTTATATAATATACATTAATATATTATATATATATTCTAATTAACTAAATATATCATATTATATACTATATTGATATATAATAGTTTATATATATGATAAACGGTATACTCATATATACTCTAATCGAATATATTCTAATTCGATATTTATATATTAATCTATTATTAATATATATATATTGATATTTTATTATTATGTTATTATTTGTAATATACATAATATATATTTCTTTCTTCTTTCATCTACGTTTTATCTCACAAGACTGGTGTTTATAAGGGTGCGGTACATGCGATGTGAAAAGAAAAGCAGTATAGAGAATATGACTAGCAGTCGGGAAGAAACCAGCTCTTAACCCCCCTCTGTCCAATAATTGAGTAAGAGAATCAGATGGATCGCAGTAGAAAATGCACCTAAAGCTTTACGGAACCGCGAGTGAATCCCACTAATTAGTAAAATTGGCTCAATGTAAGGGATTCGATCCTTTGCCCCAGGTGGGCCCACCATAGCCTCAAAACCCCGCATATCTCCTATTATGCACATCCTCAATACGTCTGCCCTTATAAATATATATTATAGTAATTAATAGCTAATTTGATGTCATGCAATATGTAATACTATCGTATAGATATACTTATATATATATCTAATATAATTAATATATATAGTATATATCTTATATATATCTATATTTATGAATAAAATAAACGTATAGGTTGTGTGTGTGAAATGTTATTAATTTCGTTAATATGTTGATATCTGTTAATCACAATTCGTGAAATCACTTACTTAATAGGTTAAATGCAAATAAAAGATTTACACCTTTCTTTAGAAGATATTCAACACATTGAGTGGCAGTATGCTAAAATTGATTAATGAAAGCTTGAACCTCCCCCCACCCATCTCACAAGCTTGTTCAAAATGTTTCTACACGATGGAACTCTACATACTACATGTTAGACCGACTTTATGACCCAGACGGTCGCTAAACTATTTGTGACTGCAGACTCCATGAATATCCTCACACTAATATCCTATCAGTGGAGTCTCATTAAAAACATCATCCTTGTCCTGAAACCCTGTGAGGAAATGTCAAAACAAGCAAGCAGATATATATCAGGAAATTAATTCAGTTAGTTTTTAAATATTCCTGCAAGTTCACAATTACCCGAAGTCAAAATATCTATTTCAAATACATTTTTAACACGCAAACTGAATGGGCCTTCATATATTTAAAAAAAGAACTTTGAAAAAAGCTTTAGAAAGACATTTTATACAAATAGGTATAATATAGAAACAGAAAAAAAATGTGTTCACAGATTTACAGCTATTTCACTTATACAAGATTGCTAACAAATCAATATTTCTGAGAAAGACAATTCAAAAAAAATGCTTTACAACTTCAAAAACAACTTTATTGGTTTAGACAGGTAACCTGCGTTAGAAAATCTTAAAAAAGGAAAAGCATTTTAAATGAAAAATACAATCTAGTAAGTACACGTTGTTATTTGAGCTTCAGTAAGCGTTAATGAATGAACATGCACGAAAATACTATTGGGGAATGCTTTTGTAAAAGAAATACGCGCAAAAAAGAGGCAAGATTCTAATATCTCAGAAAAGCGTTAGTAAGAAGGTATAAGTACCTCGAAATGGTGATGGACAGATCGTCTAACTAAATATATAACCCATATATTAAAATACTAGTACACTACACCTGCCGATTCCATGATCATAACATAACCTAATCTCATAACTATTAAGTATCATACAACTAAGACACTATATAATAATTAAACTATAATAATTAATCCTTAAATAATCCTACAAACAACCACTAAATACCATCAATTCATACATACCTCTCACCTAAATTACTACGACCTCATAACATCAAACCATTAACTATAATATAACAATAAGTAATATCATAATAATAATAAATCAACCATACATAATATATAGTAATAATAAATGAAAAACATGGAGGAGCGTATGACAAATCACCAATATAGTAACGAATTGATGGTTTAGAGTACTGGAGACAAATGCCTTAAAGAAAATTTAATGAAAAACAAACTAAGTTTGGTGAAGATTCAGAAGTTCATGAAGGATGACAGGATATTTAAGCGCAGAATGCTTGAAGAAACCTGGCCAAAGAACGATTCATCACTATTCAAGAACGCGTTCTAGTAGTGTCAGTTAGTAGTGAAATTGGAATGAGAAGTAATATATTATATATATATAATATAATATATATTATAATTATATATACTATTCTAATTATTATATATATATATTATAGCAATATAGATATATAATTTATATAATATATTAGATCTATATATATATATTAATTATATATAGTTATATATATATATACTTATATTATTATTATATATATACTATATATTATATATATATATATAATACTTACTATATATTCTATTCATAACGAATTATATATAAATATATACTATTCATAATATATTTTATTATATATATATCATTAATATATAAGTATATATATATCTATATATATATATATATATATATGTTATATATATATATATATATAATATAATACTATAACTGCTTAAAATTAATTCCTTGAAATTAGATATAATATAGATATATTATATATTATATCTATATATAATATATATAAAACCTAATGCTAATGTTCTAGAATCTTTACTATATAATATATGCTATATATATATATATGAATATAATTATTTACTATTATTATAATATAATATTAATATCTACAATTATTATTATATTACTTATATTAATATCATATATAATATTAGTATATAATATATATACTGATATAATATATATATATATACGAGTATTTTACCGTCCAAACAAAGTCTATGTCAGTCCCCTGTATAAAATATTATTACGTAGCATGCCGTTCGGACAAACTTTATATATAGTAATTATATATACTACATATATATATCTACTATATATAAAAAATATATATATAGTTATAATAATATATATATATTATTATTATACTATATATATATATAATTATATATATTAAGTACATATTATATATAATATATATATACATATATATATATGAATATATATAATAATAGTATATTATTATATTATATATTATATAGTTAATATATACTATATATATAATTATATTATATATATAAGTATATAGTATTATATATATATAATATAATTATATATATTATTAATATAATTATGTCAGTTATATAGTACTCGGATCTATAGCTTATACTATATACTATATTAGCTCCATTAGTATATATCATCATCCCTGTACTACTACTTATATATACCTATATATAATATAATATTATGAATATTAATCGATGTATTATCGTTTATTATTTAGATATTGATCGTATAATACTATAATTAGTATTAACTGATATAAGTATATTAGCTGATACTATATTAATCTATATATAAACAGTCATAGATAAATATATATGGTTATTATTTTACATATAGTAGCTCCTTAAGTAACTTTTATACATCCTGCAATATAATTATTATATATAATATATAATTTATCTATAAAATCACTATATATAACTATATTATATAATTATATATATATTAATATAATATATAATATATACTTATATATATTATATTATATAATTATATTATTATAAACGGGTAAGTGTGAAAGTAGCAGTTACCTCACTAAGGATAAAAAATTTTGTAATGGTCTGTTAGAGTTTTGATCTTTCTTAGTGAAATGTTGTCCCTGGAGAGGTACAACTTGCGAACCAATATGCAGATCGCTAAGCTCTGAATGATGCTTATCAAATATCTAAAGCTCACAAGATAACGGCGTGGCAATCTACAAATAGGCGGAGGAGAAACTGATTATGCAATAAAAATAACAACCCATAAATCATACAGCACGGATGGCGCATGACAGAGGTGGTGAGAGACGGTGACGGATAATTTTTTTTAGAGAGGTGTCAACCAAATGAATTGAAGGTAATTTATTTATTAATATAGTTTTGTTTTGTTTAATATTATTTATCTTTTTATTTTTTTATTAAAATCATATATTTTTTATATGTTTCTATATGAAACTAAAGAAAGTTGATTTATTTGTATATTTAATCTAAGCACAAATTTCGATAAATTTTTTTTTGTTTAGAAGATATAGGAATAGAAATAAAAAGTAGAAACACAAAGGTTAACTATCTAGAGTAAATTTTCTAAGTGAATTCAAGAACAAGAGACGTTCACATGATTAGACAATTTATTATTGAGACAGGGTATATTGCAGATATAGAGTATTTCACTAATGAACAAAGAGAGCCCTGGAAGATTGATGGACGCAAATCTAAGTAGTATTTTGATACACGAACGATATAAAGACCAGAATTCCTAGTCAATTTCCCAATGCAAAGCATTCATCTAAAGGACCACTCTGTCCCGATGAACTTAGTAAAAGAAGAGAATGATCGAGAGTGCATGCTCATACGATAAGGAACAGACGGGCGGGAGATTTTGCGTACCGGGCGGGGGAGGCGTGTCTAATTAGCACGGGGCCGGGGCACAGGAGTTAGCCTAGAAATTATGATTGTAAAGTCAAAAAAGCACTGAAAGTCTGCTTACTAGACTATGGAAATGAGTCTGGAAATTAAATATATAAATTTCACAATATAAATTAATAAATTTAAATTATTAAATCGGGAACTACTAAGAGACGATTACTATATTCATACGAATACTATAGTATTAGAGACTAATAGGATTGCCTCTCGAACATAGCTCAAATTTTCTTAGCAGGCCTTAGTGTCTGGTGCAGCATATCGTAGTGAGGAGATAGATCGTTGTAGTAGATGAGAAATCGTAGGGATGGCTAAGAGCAGTGAGCAGTGGGTCGGACTATCCGTGAAATTAAGACGCAATGAAGCATAATCGAAGTGATGAGAGAGGGTCGGACAGGTGATTAGTACTCAGTCATCTCCGAATATATAAATCAAATCAGAAAAAATAAAAGAGAGTAATAGGGTATAGTTAGGCTGCTGTCATAGCCGTATCAGTAGCAGACCCGCGAGAATTGATATCTTATATATAATATATATTCTTACATAATAGTAATATATATATATAGTCTATAATATATAATATATAGTAATATATATATATATCTATGCATAAAGCCAAAGAACAATGTACTTATGTAAATACATTTTAAAACGCCCTTTTGAATCGTTTGATACTGAATTCTTTACGTTCAGATGTGCTTTCGAGAGAGAAGATTTTTATTCTTTTTTTCACTAATTTGGTTGCTTTACTGTCAACTTGGCATTTTTATAAGCCTCTCAATTTGTAACACTTCAAATTTAAACTTTCTTTTCGATCTGCAATATTTTAATTTTTTTAACATTCAAATTTAAACTTTCTTTTCGATCTGCAATATTTTAATTTTTTTAAATAAAATAAAAATTTATGTTTTGTGCACGTTTCACACCTATATGTGTATAGTGCATAATACCATTGTAACAAGATTTTGCTTGCTGGTATATTAGTGTTGTATGTATCATCGATATTGCTAAGTGTTGAAATAATTTTGATGTAACAACTGAGCTTGATATTACCTGCAATAAAATTAAACAATTTAAGAGAGAAAGTTATTTGTGTAAATTTTGGAGATCTTATTTTGCTAGCCTGTCCATAATTTGTAAGGCATTATTAGTAGTTTTGAGTTTTGAGGTTTTGTTTGCATCTTTCAATCATTCTGTTCTTAAATCTTTGTTTTATTTCTAAATATTAATTAAGAATCTCAAAAGTCTTATACAGTTAATAAGTGTGTTCATATTTCGAAATTTTTTGTTAGAGACTAAATAATATACCTATTGAATCTTAGGTAAGCATAATATTTTTCTCTCAGAAAATCAAATTAAAGTTCCTAAAAGTATACTGCTGAAAATTTGTTCTTAGGAGCAAATATTGGAATCTGAGATTTTTCAATTTAAGTAAAGTAGAGACCTGACTTTCTCAGTTTACATCTGGCACAACCAAAGACGAAAATATAAATAACTTCACATTACTGGCATCGGAGTCACATAATTGTATATAAGTTCGCCTGTATCTTGTCATTCAAATTCTTGATCGTAAAAAATGTAAATTAAAAGAATGATGCAAAATACTGATTCCACATTATAAGAATTCCTACTTTACTGTGTCTAAACAAAATTGTTCTTTAGCATGCCATTTTCAAATGAAATATACAAAGTTCCATTCTCATTTTCTCAATCATTTGTAAAAAGAGTCTCACGAATCCTTTTCCTTGACGACTTTCCGGCCAATATATATGTAATGCTTTAAACATTAATAGGTAACGATTTATTAGCATCTATATGATTAGCAGTATTAGTAACACCAGCTTATCATGTTTGCTTATCACTTTTTCAGGTCTAAAAATTACTCTCCTTACCTATCAAATATTAACCTCTTTTAATTCTCCCTATATTTGAAATTAAATAATAAAGAACCAATAAATTAGCAAGATATATATATATAATATATATATACATATACTTATATATATATATTATATTATATATTATATATAATTCTACTTTAGGAATGTCTTTGGATTCTACTTTTACATTTTATAAGATACTATATAACTTTCACTGAACAAGGGGAGTAAGTATTTTAGTCCCCTCCTTTATTTGGTGCTTAGGTAGGGGTATATATATATTTATATACATATATATAAAGGTACATAGTGTAGAGAAGATTTTTGAACACTATTATATTTATTATTACATAATATTATGTATATATATAGTATGATAAACGCCTTAGAGGAATTTCTTGCTTCATTAAAAAAAATTTAGAACGACTGTGAAATTAATGTTACATAACATTATTTAAAAATTAGTAGTTACAACCCCAGAAGCTCGGTTAAACAAGAATCAAGATGACGAATGAGTTTGTCCTTGTCTTGCAAAATAATGCATCGAAAATGTCATTTGGATTCATAAATATATAGTGGTTTGTGTTTATCTTTCTTAAAAATAATAGTCTCATTAGCACGCTGAAGAGATAGGAAACCAATGATTCTTTATCCTTTTCAATAATTTTGATATCCCTTTTTTAAGCAATTTATTTTAAAATTTTAAAATATTAACCAATTTTTTTTTCTGGCGACTTTTCTCTAAAATTTTATTTATGGATCACACTCATTTTTCTTTCTCTTATATTATATATATATATATATATTATTATATATATTTTATGATTATTATTTTATTATATATTATATATATAGTTATATTATTATATATAATTATATATATATATATTATATTATATATATATTATATATATATATCTATACTATATTATATATATAGTATCACTAAGCTGTTCCTGGCCCTCAGAGACTGAGGTGTTGGGGTGAGCATCATGACCAGCAGAAAGCAATAATAAGTTGAAAAATCGCATGATCCTTTAGTTATGTAAAGAAAGCTCCTTCCGCCAACCGCCCATTTAACAGGCAACTTCCCCACAGTACCCTTAACGTACGTATTCGTCAGTCGCCTAAATCCTAGCCTTGAGGCCTCCACGAAAGTGAAGTCCCCCACTGTGGATTCTCGTCACTGTCAAGGTTAATTCCATAATTGCTATCTCACAACATGTCTCCTTCCAATACCACGCAGACATTTACCTCAGAAATGTTGTGTCCTCAATTGACATCGACAGACTAAGCAGAGAGCTTTTCTATTACTTAATACAGTTTTGACTCTAGCGTAACCAGTCAGTCCTTCCACACGTCACCATTATACACCGTTTTTATATATACCTATCCTTCCTCATTAACGTACAAAATCATACGCATAGGGGGGCGCACTCACTGCAAGGATGAGGCGAGATACACACAGCGCTTTATTTCTAAACGCATAACGTTATTCACCGGCCATTAATCATCGATTTTAACGTACCACAACTTTGGAAACATGGTTCTCATGTGGTAATACAGCGGTCTTGACCAGTTCATTCTTACTTGAATATCTCATGTACCTCAACATATATCGTATTTATATTTAAGATGCGACATGCCGCATCTAAATACACCTTTTTCGCTTCGTTTTCGGTCGAGAGCGCTGCTCTAAACTTTTTCGAGTTGAGATTCTATAACTAGACCTACTCAAGAACTTGCTTGTAACGCGAGAATCTGTGAGAGCTCGACAACTGTTGCCAAATAGTTTACTGAAACCTTTTATATTATCTGCTTTATCAATATTAGTTTTACTCGCTCATCAAACCTCTATTAAATCTATTCTCCGGTTGCCAGTGAATATATCTACCCCTTCATAGCAAGGACCGAGCATACGAAGACACGCACATATACCATTTGAGATATAACGGCGTTCTGCATATGTGTGAGGTTGTGGGCTAGGGATCCCGAGCATTTCCGTCTATCACATTTATTAAGCAATTACTCCCAAACTATCAAACTTTTTTTATTTCATGCTTGTATATTAAGGTATAACTGTGGATTATTATCATATAAATACTCACTACCTACTCACTACCTGAATACCAACATATATATATACTCATAGTATATTATATATATACAACTTAGTATATATATATATATATATATCAAACTTTATGAATATATTATATTTATAGACTGATGATGGGAGTTCTTCACGTATAGTATATGTTAAAATATTCGCTTTGTCTTTTCATTACTATTCAAAATTGTTCATCCACAATGATATAAACTTGCTTCCTCACCGTAACCAACTTATAGAGAGACTTTCAGTCTCGGTTTATCATATTCATTACTCTCTATTTTTACTAATTTATGTATTATTTTTAGTTGATTTTTATATAAATTTTTAATCTTCGTGACAAAACTTTGTTCCATAGATGCCAAATAATTTTTGAAAACTCTCAAGAAGATTGACCAAGAATTGATAATTCGCTAATCTTTTACACTTTTCGCTGTAGCTATGTAGTTTATTTTTATGATCCACAGGATATAATGTTTTTTTTTTTCTGTTTTTCCTTTTTTTTGCCACCCGATTTCATCGTGCTACGTGAACTAGACTCATAATCTCTTCACGTAAAGCTAATATACCTTAACCTCCTTGCTTTAATTTATTAAGGATTCCAACAATGTTATTCCTTTCATTTTCTAATCTTAGATAGCTATTGTAGTTCCCTTTTGAGATATGAGTTGTACGTTTTAACACATTATCAATTAATCTTATTATTATTAAGAATTATATAATTTTTTATTTCTTTACTAATTTTCTCAAAACCATTGAAAATTAATGACATCTTTATTATTTATAATTATTTCTTCAACATAAAATTTGATAGATTATAATAGCAATTTTCATAATTATTTTATTATTATTATATATTATTGTTTATATTTTATTATTATTATTATTATTATTTTATTATTACTATTTTTTTTTCCAATATTATAATTATTATTATTATATTGATTCTGTTGATTCTCAAATATAATTTTTTCTTCTGGTTATCATTAAATAAAGAATTGATTAAAATCATTTGCAGATTTCTCTAAATTATTTCCGGAGTGAGTTACAAAAAGACATCTACTTTTTCTAAAGAGCGCTTCACCAAATTTTCATCCGCTTTGCAAACTGTTCAAAAAGAAAAAAAAAAAAAAAAAATATAAAAAAATTTTGCAAACTTTTTTGTTTTAATGCTTGTTTTATTTTTAATTCCCGGTCAAACAGGAACCCTTTGCTGTCTTTTTATTCTTCATGCATGTATCACCGGTTCCTTGCCGACTCTTTATCTTAAATTTTTCTCCTCGCCCACCTCCTAACGTCAATTTGAAGACCACCATGGAAGACATAAGCCCAAAAAACCTTATTTGTTTCTATCACCTTAAAATGATAGACACAGACATCAGCACTCATTATTTTAAATTGTCGTCTTTTCATGTAGCTGCACATGTGAACACACATATATGGCGCGACTCGCTGTTAATGTTAAGACGCAGGGGCAACAAAGCAGGGGGAACAGCCTTCATTACTCCATCATGATCTAACTCCGAATAATTGACGAAATCAGTAATTTTTACCCTCAAAATTTTTCCATTTAAATAGAAATAATAAATAGTTAAAGTAACAGAGACAAAATTGGAACTTATTTTACTCCCTGAAGATTCAAGGCTCCCTCTGAAAAAACAGCCCCCCGCCCGAAAAAAAAATACTTCTCAAACCTTGTACTTCAGAATTTGGACCTACTAGCATTGATTTGACAGTTTCGTTTCTGCTTACCCAAATCAACCTTCTTTTTTCTTTCCTTCTGAAATCGTACGCATTTTCTTCAATATGTGATGAATAATGGAGACCCCCCCCCCCTCAAAATCCTTAATACTATTCTATTATTTTTGCCTCATATATTGGGAGTTGTGCATTCACAAACCGATAGATATGAGAATCTTAATTCTTCTATTATATTTCTCAGATTGTAGATAATAATGGATTCCGAATGTAACCATTCATTCTCACTCTTGATTCTCTGTTCTTCAGGACTACCGTGAGACATTTCAAGTGGCGCTGAAATTACAGACACTATACGATAACTGTTACAAAGGTTTGGTTTCTAAACTTTCTTCTTTCGATTTACATCCTTGATTCTGATTTATATTCCGTACACAGTACACACTATAGTAACTGCCATTGAAGACAACCGTTAATACTTAAACGCACCAAGAATAATAATAATGTTCCTCAAGGATCTGTTTCTGCTTCCTGCTTTCTTTCTATTTTCATTAATGACCTATCTGTAACATTGTCGCTTATCTACTCCTATGACAGTGGTTCAACACTTCATTACTCTTACTCTCTCTTAAAGGCTTCTTAAACAACCGCAAATAGCTGGAACTATTATGATGGCGTCTGACCATCATATTTCGTGGTAGACTTACGGTGATTGTTTTAAATGTTTCATAAACTCGATTCCCCCACCCATTAACTCTGCTTTATCTACTCGCAACTACGACTTTGAACTCAACCCCCCCTCCTCTGTCCTGAGAATTCTTGACATTTTTCATGAAAAGATAGTCATTTTCACACTAAATACTCTTATTAGTGGATAGTAGATTCGAGACGTCTTCTAAAAGTATTCACGCTATACCCTAATTGATTGCTCAATGTAAGGGCGTGATTTGTCTTTGCATGGAGCACTAGTTTCTCATATCTGGGTGGTGTATAAACAGTTTTTCTTTTCTAAGAGTTCTCTCTCTCTCTCCTCTTTACTCTCTACGCGTCTCAATAATCAATCTCTCATATCTCTTTATTATTAGCAGAACTTCTTTCTTACAGTATCTATCTCTAATTATTTATTCTCATCTCTCTCTCTCTTCATCTTTCTCTCTCTCTCTAATCTATCTAAAATTGCTTTATTATCATCTTCCATCTACACTGCCGCTTTTACAACGAACACTCTTCTTCTGAACTCTATATTCTCACACACCTGTCTTTCAAGAGGGCTTGTGAATTATCTTTCGAAACCGACTCACTCTTTTCTAACCCATCTAACCACAGGCTTAACAAATTCATCATTTATTATCTCAGTGCTACTTCATATTACGCGATTAAACTAATCTTGAAATCACATTTTTCTTTCTTACTTTGATTTGTTCAGGCCAATACACAAGCCCGCCTTCCTTTAACTTACAATCGCTTCAGACACTATTGTGCCTCGTGCAATAGGATTTATCGGCCTCCTTGTAACTTCATCGACTAAGATTTCATTTTCCCTAATATGATGGGTTTCGTCTTAGCCCTTTGCGATAATACTTTCTCCCATACAGGTGTTACTTATATTATAAAAATATAATATATTTATATATAAGTTATTATATACCTGAATATATATATATATATAATATATAACTATATATATATATATATATATATACTCACTATAGTACTATATATATTATACTATATATTTAATCCACGACCATAGAAGAGTGTAGAGAGGATCTTAAAATAACTAGCGTTATATTGTTATTGATAAAAGGGGTAGAGAAAGTAAAAATACTGATTAAAGATGAAAGCTAGAAAAAATGAAATATGAGTTTAGAGGCAAATGAGTCAAGAAACCGCAGGTACGTTATTGATATTTCCATAGATTTACTGTTTTTCGTAAGAGAAGAGTTCTCAAGAACTGGATGAAAGAGAGAGAACATTTTCGTTACTATTTGGATGAAAGAAGTATTTTGTTGCAGAAAAGGGAAACCTATCTTGAGGCTTATGGGTAAAAATAAAGCAAAGGTATTTAGAATATCACATGAAAGTTAGCACGATTGCGTTTAAATTAATGAAAATATTTTACTTGTATTTATACACATTTTATTATCCATACTAAGTTAGTACACCAGGTCGCTCTTGGAAACATATTTAATAAGGATTTTATCTACCGATAAATACAAAAAATTGTGAAAAACGAGCTTCATATAGACAGAATATGCGGAGACTTCTCGTACACAAGACTCAGCTCCATTACGCCATTAATGCTCAACGCAGCCAGCTATTTTATAGATATGCATTTTTGGAGACGCGATCTTTCAATAGCAAATGATGAGTTCTCACAGACAAATGAAAAGGGATGAAATCAAAAACTAGGAGGAGAGCTTAACGAAAAAAAACGCTTTGGTTCTGGTGGTAGGAAATTAATGCTTATTACTAGTATGAACGGCTGGGTCACTTAAGAATATTTAAATCGCCTTTAGAAGTATTAGAGTTGAAGGGCAAGTTTGTTTTTAGTTGTAACAGAGTTTTAAACGCTCAATAATTAGAACACAGTTAATCGGTCCATTTTGTGTTTGCATGTTGAAAACTATCAATCCGAGCATTATTATTATTCGCATATCCGAATTTAAAAAGGATAATTTAGAGTACAGATATAAATGGAGAGATGTTGAAGAAATATCGTATGATCAAGAAACGGAACATCCTTAATTCAAAAGCACGATAGATGTCACGGAGAAAAAGAGAAATTGAATGAGATCAATAGTATAAGAAAATTCACCATGTATGGAAATGTGAGATATATATATATGGCGTGCAGAACAATAGAGTAAGTAATGCAGCGCTATCCAATATAAATGCAATATTGGAATGATAGTATATGAGAACCGACAGAGACTTGGACGCAGTACACGGATAAGTAATCGCTAAATATAGATGTTGTAAATTGATTGTGGAATACAAAATATGTTAAATACATGCAGAATGTAACATACTTGTATCAAGAGTAATTGAAAAGAATTGCTTTCATTCTATTTCGATAAATATGGGATTGGAATTAAAGCATATGTACGCACAAAATTAAACATGTAATCTTTGAGGGTGTCAGGCTTATATAATTTAAAATCTTGCAGAAAGGATAATGATACCTGCTTGGGCTTTGTACACTGCAAAAACACTAGTGTTTCCAAAGTGGAAAGATAAATTTTAGTCAATGTGTGGAAATATATAATGATGAAAATGAGCATGGATTCTCAGCAGAAAAAGCAGAAAAGTTGATCTGTTATTTTCAAAGCACTACCTAAGCTTCCTTATATTGAATTTCACGATATGGATGATTCATTGAGCAGTAAGGGTGAGAAACAAGTTTGGTTATTAAAAAGGAAGGAGATTGGTGGTTCGGGATCATTGGCGAAAGAAGTGGGATCTTTCCATCTGGTAACAGATATTATAAGCATTAATCGAGATTAGTGGGGTTTAAACTATCGGAGATATATAATATATATAAATATAAATATTAGTAATATTATAAAATATATAATATAATATATATATGTATAATATATATATTATAGATATATAATATATTAGTATGTATTATTATAAATAAGTTATAATGTTATATTTATTTATATTTAGTTTATCTTAAGAGTAGTAGGCGGCTTTATTCGGGGTAGGGCAAGTAGGCAGAACGTTGATTGCCGTTAAAAGTAGAATGTGGTTTTAATGCCAAAAAATAAAATTAAGTAAAGATCGGACATATACATAAGTTGGATTTTTGACTGGTATTAGTATGGGTCGGGAGGTAAGCTAGGATTAAAGATTGCTCTTAAGAGTATTTTATTCTATTATAATTTATTATAGAATATATAATATTATTAAATTAAGATGTGTTAATAGATATTACATTATATTCAATATAATATATAATATGTTTAGATAATTTAAATATAATATATAAGTATAGTAATGAAACTATTAAGAGTAAATCATATATAATAGTATAAGTTTATATTTTATTATATTTATATATAACTTTTACTTGTTATTATTAATTTATTCTATTTTATATTAAGAAAGTGAAAAAAAGATTTATTTTCTGTAATTCTCTAGCACGCGGGTACATTTTGTTGTATTGATTCTTCTTTTCTTTACTATCTTTGTTTCAGTAGTGTTAATATTTTTTGTTTTTGTCGAAATTTTCTTTATTTTAAATTAGTATATCATTATAAAAGTTATATTTTTATTCTTTGCTAATTATTTTGTTTTTTAATGTTACTTTTTTAGGTTTAGATGTAATTGCCCTAGCTGAAATTCTGGTAAAACATATTCTCTTTTGACTTATTATTATTCTAAATACCTCATCGTCGATTGTCTATTATAACATTGTTATTGTGTTAATTGTGTAATTATTATATTTATTGTCTATTTTTTCATATATTAATTTGCATTTACATCATCTTGGCAATTATTTAGTGTCTTTCCACTACTTGCGTATTGTAGCTATTCCTTTTTTCTGTCTTTTGTCCCAATATCCGTCTAAGTATGATATCTTTTGCTAATGTATATTTCTATCTGGATGTTATTTGTGTAAGAGAATTTAATATTCTTTTTCTTCCTTGTTATATTAAATTATATTTATGTTTAATTATAATAATGTGATATTTGGTATAATTTTGTGGTGATGTTTTTTTTGTTTTAATAAAGTTTTAGTACTTTTTGTTTATATTTTATGTACAATATTCATGGTATGATTTATCTTTTTGGTGTATATTACTACTTTATCGGTTTAGATTATAGTGTTTGCACTCATTTAACAAATATCCTGTCATTGAATATTTCTACTACGACCCTGATCGTATTGTACATGTCTGGTTCAAGATATTAATCGTATTACAATTTACTAGGTTTCACATATTTTAAGTACACTATTAAAATAATTACATTGATGTATTTACTTAAGTTTCACAAATTTGTTTTCTATTCCTTCAAAAGAAATCTGTTAAAGTATCGTTTTCAATAACTGGAGTCTTTCTATATTATATATTAAATTAAGGTACCCAATTTATTTATAATTTTTATGTTTTTATGATTAATATGTTATACCATTATTATGATTATCATCATATACCTCCTTTTTTCAGTCAATGTTTATATTCTCTTATTATATATCCTATCAATATATTAATATCTTATATAAATTATAATATATATATTTAATTATTTAAATTATTATTAATAATTTATAATTTGCATTCAATCTATATATTAATATATATGATAATTAAAAAAATAAATGAAAATAAAGCATGGTAAATAATTTATTCATGTCTAAATATCTAACAATGTTAAAATGGGATAACATTAGGTTCGCTATTTCTTAAGTTACTGAATTTTATAGGACATATGGCAATAAAAAAAAAAGAAAACATAAATAGGGAATTAATAGTATTGTTAGGGACAACTGAGCAATGGTAGAGAGAGAAGATAGTAGAGAGAGGATTATGTCAAGAGAAGAGGGAGTAGCACGAGCCGAGCGCAAGCTGAGATGATAAATAGAGAGAGAGAACGAGAGTAAGAGTAGAAGAGAGAGGAGTAGAGTTTATATTAATGGAGGAGAGGGAGAGGGATGAGTTAGAGAAGAGGTATTAGGGTAAGGAGAGTCATAAGTGAGAGGAGCAGCTATATGATAAATATAAATTACTACATTTATGCTTATATTTATTTTTATAATTTATAAAGCACCAATGTATCTAAGTAAGTAACAAAACCTATTAGGGTTATTACTTATTATAATCTTAATATTACTATAATCATTAACTAATGAAATATTTAAATCCTCATTACAATCTAATTATCAAGAATGTTAGATTACTGCTATAAAAATTATGGAGTTAATAGTTTTTGATTGTATACTACCAGCTTAAACTTATTTGTAAGAATATATTTAGTCTATTTCAGGATAGTTAATCAATTATTATCAATTTCAAAATCGTTCCATTTACAAGCTCACTCGCGATAAAAAAAATGATCATCTGTCCGTAATACTTAACACTTAATTTTCATATATATTATTATTTAGTTTAATTATATAATATCAAATTAATAAACACACTGTTAACAGTACGAGATAGTAATAGAGAGCGAGTAGAGGGGTATAGAGATGATGATAGATGAGAGAGAGGAGAGAGTAGAGAGTATAAGAGACGAGACGATAGAGATATGATTGGAAAGAGTAGAAGAGAGAGAGTAGGAGAGAGGAGAGAGAGAAGGATAGCTAATATGCAGAGAGGATAAAATAATGAGAGAAATAGAGTGGATTATTATTGGATTCACTTTGAACTAGTATTACTCTGGATAATTCAAATTGTTATATTATCTTTAATACGATATTAATATCTATCGAATTTCTACTTAGACTGCCGTTGTAAAAGATAATGATAAAAATTAAGAAAATTTTTTATATGTATTGATAAAATGAAGGTGTGGAATGTAAATAATAAGGACGTCAATATTGAATAAGTCGATAGATTTAATAAAATTATAAGCAAGTTCAAGACAAGTCAATTCATTAAATTCTTGTAAATATAATAATATTATAGTTGTATTATATCTGAAAATGTTAACGTGATCTATACATCTGTTTTCACATTGATTGAAGTATGGAAGAATGATCAGAATTAAGTGTAGTTAGTACAAGTCGGTCTCTAGTAGAGTAAATTTTGCAATTAAATTAGGAATATTTGTGGATTAATTTTTGGACGAAAAAATAGGAGTCCAGATAAAACTTTGTTTTTATATTGGTCATGTGATTGCATGAGAACGTACCAAATAATTACGAAAATTTTCAAAAATTTAGTAGTCTTATAATCTATAGATAATTCAGGAATTCCATAAGCAAATGCCGTGAGATATGCGGATATTGAAGCGGTCCATTGGCACATGTATTTCAAGAAAAAAAAAATGCCCACAGCTCTCTACCCATACCCATTTAAAATAAATACATTTCTAGACCTGTTCAAAACTTCCTTTTCAAAGTTTTTTGGGAGTTATGATAGTTTTTATCTTTTTTTGTGTATTTGAATTTTATATTAAAAAAGAAAAACCTTCAAAAATACTCCAAATACTCTTTTAAATAAAAGTAAACCCTCTTTTTTCAATTTCAACAAAATTTTACCAAGATCTATTACCCTTTACTTAATATTAAGGCTTAAGTTATTTAATTGTTTATCTTTAAGAATATCTCTTAAGAAATACAATTTTTTTTAACTAAATTCCAAAGAGAATGAGTTGGGCTTCATTGTATTTTCAAAAAATTAAAATTCCCCCAAAACATGTTGCCAATTCTGTGCCTTATAACTCAGAGGGAGATATATTAACTCAAAATGAGTTTAGGCAGCTCAAATTAATTGCAAATATGAAACTAGACTCTAATAAAGATTTATAAACTCGCTCACTCTCTGATTTACATTGTATTAAAACTTTGTCCTATTTATCGTTAGTGGTGAATTAGCTTGCTCAAAATCGATTTATCTTTTTCAGAGGCGTCTTTTTATATGTAAAGAATCACAACGGAAAGAACTACACTTTCGAGGTTTTCAACTTGGCTAACAAAATAAACCTAAAAGTGGAATTCGATTGCGTGGTAGAAAGTAAGTTTATCTTTTTCTAAATTATATTTATTTAAAAATTTTTTTTATTTTATAAAGTGTGTGTGATAGAAAAGATATTTGACTGAATAGTGGATTCACACAGTTTGGGTGATGGAAAGATTTTTATAAACACGTTCAGTCTAGATAAGTGTTAGAGAGGCTATTTAGAATCGAGTTTGGTATATCTATTAAGTGATCAAGTGAAATATGTGAATGATGAACATGTTTATATCACAGCAAGAACAGAAGGAAGGTTTCATGTTCGGATGGATCAAATTTTCCATTATTTGAGAATTTTAAGAGAAATAAATACATGGTGCTATAAGTCTTTCAGCTCGCACACTAGAAAAATCTAAATATGTGCGTTATATAATAAATAAAATAAATATAAAGCATAAGTATAACATAAATAAGGAACATTTTTAAAGGTTTTCAGGTGTGTCAGTTTACAACTAATCTATTACATCATTTAAATAACAAAATAATATAACGTAAGTAAATAATTAGTAGCAACATGGTCCTATAAAGACTGTTTCAGTCAAATATGTGTAAGTTGCCACCTCCTTTTGAATAGGTCGTCTTAGATTTATATCCCCACTACACGAATAATTAGCCCAATCAAATAATGACAAACATTCAATTTACTAAGCTAGATTCTAAACGAACTCGTCAATTAATTTAATATTCAAACACCGTCACCAAATACTCATAAGAATCGTCAAAAATACTACAAACCACTTACTACATAACCGGCAATTAGGCTTAGTCGTGATCAGGGTTGTGGAGTCGGTTCAAAAAATTTCCGACTCGACTCCACCCTCTTGAAAATTACCGACTCCAACTCCGACCTCTGAAAATTACCTGACTCCGACTCAACCTTTTGAAAATTACAAACTTTGACTCCGACCCACCCCTTTTCAAAATTCGCAACTTCCGACAAGATTCACGCCGATCTCTTCAGAAAGCTACCGCTCCGCACTACGTACTGGCAAATAAACTTAGTCGTGATACACACTATATGATACACATACTAATGAAAAGTTGCGGTGTTTAATTTTTTTACCTTTTGAAAATCTACATAATGAAAGTAACTAAAAATAAGTAACTAAGAATAGCATTTAAAACCTTAATCTCGACTAAAATTGAACGGTTAAAAAATATCTTATTCCACAAACCAGAAAAATTCACAGGTAAATTTAATAATTACTAAAGCCGTTTTCGTTTTTGCATTTGTGCTAAAAAAAATGCTCAAGTTTGCGTTCGTTTTCGTCAACCTTAGCGCGAAACTGTAAAAAAAATGCTCACCAAACGTAAAAAAATGTCATTAATTCTGTGTAATATAGAACAAAATTCTATATAAAATAGCAACTTTCTTAGAATTAAAGAATTTCCTTACGTTTGATGAGCATTTTTTACGATTTTGCGCTAAGGTTGAGAAAATGAACGAAAACGTTAGCATTTTTTTAGCACAAATGCAAAAACAAAAACGGCTTAATTCAATCTGATTTTTACGACTAAATAATTTGCCGTGACAGATAGCGTGACAATTTACGTAAAGAAACAAGAAAAAGGATATCGTGGCAGCAAGCCTTCCGATTCATGGAATCACAAAACAAACTCGTTGGCAAGAAGAAATGAAAAAGGTTTTAGACTCCATGAAACCAGACGCTCAAGAACAAATGGTAACAAAATTTCTCATAATTTTTTTAGGAGAAGGGGCAGTAGTAGGGGGTGGGTGGATTGAGAGATTATTATTATTTTAATAATTATTATTTATTAATTTTAGTTTTTATTTAGTTTATTATATTTATCATAATTTTATTTTTTTATTTTTACTGCATTCAATTAAATTTTAAATTCTTATGATTTATTTTTAACTTACTTTGGTATACATAATATGATGATGATTCTCGCTTGATAAATTATCGATTGATTACTTTGAAATTTTTATGATAGTATACTATAGGATAACTATAAGATATATTTAATTGAGATTAATATTATATTATCATTATTTATTAATTATTATTATATTATTATTATTTTATTATTAGTATATATTATAATATATTTTTATTATAATATACTATTATTTTTTTTTATTATTATTATTATTATTATTATTATTATTATTATTATTATTATTATTATTATTATTATTATTATTATTATTATTATTATTATTATTATTATTATTTTATTATTATTATTAGTATATTATTATTATAATTTTTATATTATTATATATAATAAATTACTAATGCCACGCCAACCATTTATTATAATATATTGGGAAATAGTTTTATTGCATTATCAAATTATTAAAAGTTTATTATTGTCCAATTCAATTTAAATAATCGTTAATGAGATAATTTTGCAATTAAAAGCTATAATTTATTATTATTATTATTTTATTACTTTTATTATGTATTTATTATTTATTAATTTCATTATTTATTATTTATTTATTATTATTATTATTATTATTTACTTATTATTCGTTATCATTATTATTTATTATTATTGTTTATCATTTAATATTTTATTATTAATTAATTTATTTATACATTTAAATTATTCTTATTGTTCGTTTATTTATTATGTTTATTATTCTTATCATTATTATCTTTATATGCTTAACGGTTTGGTTTTGATTTATTATTTTGTATTATTAATTATTATTCATTATTATGGATTAGTTATTTAGTATGTTTAAAGTATTTATTCAATTTATTATTTCATTATTGATTTTTTTTAGTTATATTATTATTTATTATTTATATTATTATTTTATTATATTTTTTATCTGTAATTTATTAATTGTTTTATTTTAATTTTTGTATTCTTTATTGGATTTATTGTTTTTATTGTAATGATAAAATTTGTTTTCTAAATTTATTGTTTTTATTTTAATTATTTAACAATTTAATAGTATTTTTATTATTTTCGTATTATTTTAACTTTAACTTTTCTATTGCTATATATTAGTATGATTTAATTTTGTATAATGCAAGTGATTTATATAAAGAATTGATGATGTTAAATTATGATGGATATGATTTTAACAATTGTATCTGTAGTTACTTTGAATGTGTATTATATTTATTATTGTAATTATTTATGTATTTATATTTTACAATAAAAATGTATCACATTCAATTTATTGTTTTAGTGTTTTAATTAATTATTGATTATTTCTTTTATTATTTATTATTTATTATTATTATTTATTATTTTTATTATTTTAT
>JABUQX010028180.1:0-16593 GCA_015478945.1 Trachelipus rathkii | reverse complement strand
CATATATATAATACAATACTAATTATAATAATTATTATTATTATTATTATTTTTTCATGTATGTATTATTATTATTATTATTTGTTTTTTATTATTTATTTATTATTATTATTATTATTATTGATTGATTATTATTTAATGATTAATTATTACTGCATATTCGAATTTAATTTTATTATTTATTATTATTATTATTATTATTCATTATTAATTATTAATTAATTTAATTGATTATTATTATCTATTTTATTCATTTATTATTACTCATTATTATTATTTTATCATTATTAATATTAGTTATAGTATTATATTAATTCTTAGTCTGTTCAATTATTATTCATTCATTATTATTATTATTATTATTTACTGACATTTATTAATTAAAATAATAATAATTACAATTATTATTAATAATAAATTAAAAGTTAATCTATTATATATTATTATTATATATTCATATAATTATATAATAATTATTATTATATTATTCATATAAAGAATGTAATAAAGAAATAATAAATAATAAATAATAAATAATAATAATCAATAATATAATAAAAATTAAATGAATAATGAAAAAAATAATAATAATAATAAAATAATTAAAAAAAAATAAAATAAGATAAAAAATTAAAAAACTAAAATGTTTCTTCCCGTATAAAAAATTAACAGACAACCTGTATCCGCCTGCCGGTTGCATTGAAGAAATAAAACAAATTTTATAATTATTCAGTGATAAATGCATGAAACAATAAAAAAAATCAAATGATTGAAAGGTAAATTATCCTAAACAAAATAAATAAAAAAAATTGGACTTAATGCATGTTATTGAATTTGTAAATAAATGCAAGCAAAGTGCATTAAAATATACTTATATATATTTATCCTATATATATAATATATATATAATATATATATATTACTTATAATATATATATATGTATACATTATATAATATATATATATAATTATACTATTATATATATCATAATACGATATATTATATATACATAACTATATATGCAGAGCCATATACAGTTTTAAAAAGGACGGTGTTTAAAATAGGAAAGATTTAGAAAAAAAACAGCTGGGGAAAAACTTAGCGCCCGCCGAAAAGTGAAGGGGAAAAAAAATCAGAATTTTAGAAAAACCAACAGCTCTCTTCAAAAGATCCAGCTTTTTTAATGAATTGAATTTTTTCACCATAATGTGAAAAAATAGTTATTTCTGTATTGTTTAAAAAGTATTATTATTGAAGATAAAATAAAATAATTATGACCATTGATAAGTAAAAATTGTTGAAGTGCCCATTTAATGACCAAGCTATGTTGCCTTTTTGGGACTCTATGAATTCTGCCTGAGACATTTCTTGCTTTGTTTTGCCACTTTAAAGATCATCCACAAGAGATCTCTAGAGTTTCAGGATCTGTGTAACTAGTAAATGTTAAGTAGTTCTAATTAAATTTTAACTACAAGCCGGTTGCAAAAATACCAGCGATAGAATACAGCAGGTGAGTATAGAATAAAACAGGAGAAACTCTCGCCGACATTGATAAGAAGGGTCTTTAAAGACATGTTTTATAGCGGATTCATTTTTCAAGAATATATAATTAAACAAGACAAGAATTAAAGTGTAACAAATTTTTAAAGCCAGGAACTCTAACAAGAGTCATCTCCAAAACAAGAAAGGGATACATCAAGGTTCCTGTTGATTCTAATATAGGAATAGATTGCATCAAGTTTATAATCACAGAAGGAAAATTATTCAGGGACCTTTAAATCGAGATATTCAATATTGAACTCTGAGAAGAGTTTTAATTTAAGTTTTATAGGTATAGTGTGGTTGTTTGAGCCGGGTTTGGAGCTTTTGAGGTCATTGGAAGTGCCTCAGGTTTGTGGGATCCGGTAAACGTGCAGGCCTAAATCGACACTTCTAGTGTTGGGATAAGAAAAAAAGTGAAGTGAGTTGAATAAAGAGGCAGGACTAAGGAGAGTAAGAGAGAGTAAAGAGATAGGATGGGTAAAAGAGATTAGATTAGAGCTGGTTGTATGAATGTGAGAGGGATAAATGAAGATCTGAAAAGGGAAGAAGTGGGCATTAATGTGTTCGAAGAAAAAAACGGCTTGATGTGCTTAGGGTTGACAGAAAACAAAGCGAAAGGAATAAGGAGATGGTCTTTTGGAAAAATTTAAGAGTAGGATTTCGGGGAAGTGAACGAGAGAGTGAACGGGCCGAGGAAGGGCGTAGGAATAGTTATGGAGAAAGAGGTGGTGGAATAACCCGGTAACAAAGTGATGCAAATAGGTGAATTCAAGAATAATGTGGGTTAAAAGTGAAATTTGGGGGGGAATTGTGGGTTTTTATATGCGCGTCATGCACCAGTAAATGGCAGCAAGGAGGAGGAGAGCAGAAGATCTTTGGATTGTGATTGACATGAATGTTAGGGAAAGTTTCGGGGAGTTTAAGAATAAAATTATGTTTATTAGAGATTTGAATGCAGGAGTGGTAAGAAGAGAAAGATGGGGAGAAATATAGGTCCATTTGGGGTAGGGGAAGAATGTTAATGCGAGAAAGTATGTGTAGAGTTCATAGTGTTGATAGAAGATGATAAGTTGGGAATACTTGCGTTCAAGAAGATGAAAATCATAAGTATAACATGAAGAGTGCGAGGATAACGGGGGGGCGAGAGGCGAGTTATGGATTATGTGTGTATACAATGTAAGGATAGAGGCAGATTACTAGATGTAAATGTTATTCAGAGGGCAAAGGATAGACGGGTTATCTGCAATCACTATTAGTGCGTACGTTGCTAGTTAAGGGTAGCGGGGAACGCGTAACGCTTAGGAAAAGAGAAAAAAGAGAAAATAGGAATTCATAAATGTGAAAATTAATGAACATTGTGCTAAAGAAACGAGTTAGGACAGGGGTATGGAGGATACGAATGGAGGACTGAGAGAACGAAAAGGATGTGAGGAGGAGTGGAAGAGATTTAAAGAGACAATTTGTGAAGAGGCCAGAAGGATATGCGGAGTTAAAAAGGTGGGAGCAAGTAGAAGGAAAGGAAGTGGAATGGTGGAGTGAGGATGTGAAAGAGTTGGTGAAAAAGAAAAAAGAGCGCTCTATGTGAAATGGTTGGGGGATAGGAGAAAGCGGAAAAGCTGGAGGAAATTAGAGGGTTAGATTGGAAGCAAAAGGGCGGTGGAGAGGCGCGAGAGAAATGACAAAATAATGAACAATGGTAATGTAGAAATAAGTGAAAGAAAATTTTGAAACAGGGAGCAAGATATCTCTGGAAGAAGTAAATTTAAAAAAAAGAAAGAAGAACGACAACAAAGAGAGAGGGTTAAGGGAGGGGATGGGAAATGGATAGGAGGGGGAGGATAGGGTGAGGAAAAAATGGGGGGACATATTTTAGAGGATTATTGAATGAAAATGGTGGAGAGAGATGAGGCAGGATTTGCAAGAGGTGGGAGATGGAGGGAGTGAAGAGGGACAGGACAGGAGATATGGAGAAATACAAATTGTGAAGAAAATTATTAGGGCGTTATCTAAAGGAAAAAAAAGGAAAGTCCACGGTCTAGTATGGATGTGAGTATAGGAAATGTTACAGAATTGGGAGCAGAGGAGAGGAGGAATGGCTGTTACAGTTGCTAATATTTATGTTGGAGAAGGAAGAGGTTCCACAGGATTGGGAGAATGGTTGTTTGGTTCCCCTGTATAAAGGTAAAGGAGATGCTGGAAGCTGTAGTAATTATAGAGGTATTGTCTTATTGAGTGTAGTAGGCGAAAGTTGTTAGATGAGAGAAATACATAATTAAGAGGGTAAAGATATTTACGGAAGAGAGAATGGGGGCAAGAACAAGGAGGATTCTAGATGGGAAGGGGGTGCTTAGGATACAAGTATTCACAATGAAGATGCTAGTGGAGCAAGGTATAGAAAGGAAAGGGAAAGTTATGAGTGTTTTTAGGATCGCTGGAGACCTAAGCATCATTGATAGAGTGAGAGGAGGGGAAATTATGGAGGTGCTGTAGGAACATGGAGTAGGGGGTAAATTAGTTAAAGGTGTTAGGGCCTTTTATACAGGTAATAGCAAGAATGTGTGTGAGAGTCTTAGGAGGGAGAGTAGATGTTTGGAGTGGAAGAGAAGGGTTGAGACCCAGGATGAAATGTCAATGTCAACCTGGCTTTTTCAAACTGTAATTATGGAGAGTGTTTGCAGAGGAATGATGAGGGAGGGGAGAGAGGTGGAATTGATGGATAGGTGATAGATTGGAAGTGAACATGATACTATTTGCGGACGATACTGCCTTAGTGGCGAAGATTCAGAAGCGCTGTAGTATTTGGTGCAAGGAGTTTGAGAGAGTGTGTGGACAAAAAGGGTCTTAAGATAAATCCAGGACAAAGTAAAGTCGTTATTGTTTGCAGGAGGAGGAACACAGAATAAGGGATGGAGGTTAGAGCGATTGGAGTAAGGGAGCGTATCATGTAGTAATTAGAAAAGTAAAGGTTTTCAGAATATTTTAGGGATGGATTGAGGTAAAGGAAGGATGGGATGAAGGAAGAATAGATCACAGAGTAGAAGAAGGAATGAGAGCATTGAATGGTTTGAGGGAATTATGGAAAGGGGGGTATATCACATAAACTTAAGATAAGAATGTTTGAAAAAATTTGTGTTCCAGCAGGTTACGATATAGGGTGTGAACATGGGGATTAATGCTAGTCCAAGAAAGAAATTGGGCAGTGTATGTACACTAAATGCGTTTGAGATGAAAGGATTGAGAGCGGTATGTGGGGTTAGTAAAAAGAGAGAGGATTAGGAATAGGGTGATAAGAGATAGATGTGATTGGAAGAATGTTTGGTGAGAAGAGCGGAGTAGGGAATGTTAAGGATTGTTTGGACATCTGGAAGAAGAATGAGCGGCACAGGGTGGTTAGGATGTTTGGGAGGCGAGGGATGATAGGAAAGAAAAGAGGAAGGGGGAGACCAAGAGGGAGGTGGATGGATGGAATAAAGGAAATGCTGGAAGAGAGAGGGATGAGCGTGGAGGAAGGTATAAGGTGTTGGCGAGAGATAGAAATGGAAATGGAGGACGGTGGGTGAGCGGCGACATGAAGGAAATATGTACTTAGGGAAAGCGCACGTCACACTACCCCGCTTAAGCGGCGAATTAAGTGTCTGCGATAAAAATAATAAATATATATTATATATAATATATAGTATATATATATATAATAGAATTATATATATATATATATATATATCATATATATAATATATATATATATATAATTAGTAATATTAGTAGTAATATTATTATGTATTATTACTACTGCTACTACTACCACTAATAATTATAATAATAATAATAATAATAATAATAATATATATTATTATTATTATTATTATTATTATTATTATTATTATTATTATTATTATTATTATTTTATTATTTATTATTATTATTATTATTATTATTATTATTATTATTATATTAATTATTTTATTATTATTATTATTATTATTATTATTATTATTATTATTATTAACAGTGGTAATATTATGTACAGGATCGATGGTGTTTATAACAAAAATACCAATTATTCACTTACATTTGTATTTTTTCATTCAACGTTAACACATAGAATAGGTTCATTTGTACGATTACATATATTTTTGTCATTTAGCCTACCCAATATACTTTACGTATGAATAAATTGACAACATTAGCAAATTCAGTGCTTAATATCTGTAAATAGCTAACATCACCTTAAAAAAAAACTTAAACTAAAGTTGTAATAAATTCTATTAAAACATGTACTTTACGGATCCTAGAGTAGTAAAGCAGGAGCGCAAGCATCTAGACACCCAGCTATTCCCCTTGCCAATCCATGTCTTGCTCTAATGACTTACTGCTTTACATATCGTTTTATTGCTTTATGCCATATTTTTGGAATGTATTATGTAAGCATAACAAAAATAAGTTCTATACACGAACATGACATATAATTTATTAAAAACATTCTAGCTTTTACTAAATCTTTTTTATTCTTTCAATGTTTATAACAAAAATACCAATTATTCACTAATATTTATATTTTTTATTCAACGTTAACACATAGAATAAGTTCTTTTGTATGATTAGAACATAAATTTTTGTCTTTTAGTCTATTTCATTAACAAAATTCAATGTTTAACATCTTTAAATAGCTATCTATCTTTCGCCTTACAAAACCTAAACTATTCCTAATATTCCAACATTTCTCTAACAAATCAATGTTATTTTTACGTTTTCATAGTAATATTTAACAAAACGTATCAAAAATTTATCACATTGGACACCAAAATTATAGCGTAAGTTTACTTTAAAAACAATGCGATGTGGCCAAATCTTCGGGTAGCCAACTTATCAGCGTAACTAACATGTGTTTCTGTAAATAATCACCATTGGCTCTTAAGGATCTAGCAAGTCATTACTGTTAACATAAAATACATTCCATTCACAACCCATCAAGACTGGATATTACCTGTATATATACCATTTACAAAGTGCTAGAACCTACCGTAGATACTGACATTTGGAACCATGAATAAGTCATTAACATTTGGAGCTATGAACAAACTCTAGATCCTATAATCATTACACACACACACACATTTATATATATATATATATATAAATATAATATATATATATATATATATTAATATATATATAATATATGTATATATATAGTTATAATATATTTTATACTATATTATATATATTGATATATTATATAATATATATATACTATTATAATATATATATATAATATATTAATATATATATATATATATATATAATATTAATATATATATATAATATGGTTTGTTGAAAATCTGACCACAACCTTATATTTCTTAATTTTTAATACTTCTCTGCTTCACCATCTGCATATTTTCTGGCCTTTGGATCGCCGATTGGGGCCTTGCGTTGCCTTCTACGCTAACTATAATTGGAGTGACTGCTTTGTTTCTGGTGACGCTTCGACGATTCGCTGGATTTAAGTGTGGAGCTGTAATCGTTGATATGGATGAGCAGGTTCATTCCTTCTTCGACTAAATCTTATCTCTCCTCATAATCCATGGTTCGATCATTGCTTGTTCTCTGGCCATTCAGGCTAAGGACAAAGCGCGTATCGGGAGTGGAAAAATTCTCCTTCTCCTTTCACTCTTGCTAATTTCATTCAGCTAGATTCGAGCAAAGCGGGCTTCACAAACGAAAAGTTGCCTAACCTCCTTGGTTACTGACAAATCTTTCTGGCCTCTTGTCCAAAAACATCTCTAGACTACTTCTGTTAAATCTGTCTTTACCTCCTCTCTCATTTCGATCTGATGGTCTGTATGCTAATTCTCCAACTGTAGGCAATCTCTTCGGCCTCTATTTTCCTCTAACTCAAACCCCTGGCCGATTCTGGCATTCCTCATCCTCCTTCTCCTCCTCTCAGGTGGTCCTATGCCTTTGCCTGTGATTACATTATCGGGTGCATGCTCCTGATAAGTACGAACGTTAGGAGGCGCGCTGGCCCGGATGGTCATTCCTCTCGAGTTTTGAGGAGTGTGCTCCGTGCTATTTCTCCGCCCCTCGCGTTCAAACTATATCTCTTCAATACTAACACTTTCCTACAGTGTTGGAAGCACGCACATTGTCCAACTATTCGAAAAAGGGCAGCGCTCTGATCCTTCCAACTATGCCCAACCTTACTTGTATTCAATCTTTAAGGATCTTTTTGAAATTCTTCTCTCAACTCTCATTCTATAGATCATCTGGAATCTCATTTCACTTCTTTCGATCCTCTATTGACTCTGCTTCTCTCGGACGGTTCTTGACGATTCATTTAAAATAGAGTGTGGGAGGTATAACAGAAATTAAATAAACATGGCGATATACTTTCATCTTACTGATTAGTGGCTTTTCCGCTCTTAGACCTACGGGCAGACTTGCGTGGTGGCGTTGACATATCCAAAGGCTTTTGACCGGTATGGCCGCGTCACTTGCTCTCCAAGCTCCCCTCCTTTGGGTTTCCTCCTTCTCTTTGCTTACTTATGTCTAGTTCATTTCAAATCTATTGTTGATGGGCGACTTCTTCTTCCTTTTCTGTAAAGTTGGGTTGGGTCGCCGATTCTCTATTTTCTCCCTACTTATATTCGCTTTTCATAATGATCTTCTCACCTGTCATTGCTAACTCTATTCATCATATATGACTCGACCTCATTCTTCAATCATTTCATTTCTGCCCTCCTTTTTACTTCACTAGAATTGCCTCTCGTTTAATCTTTCTTCTCGCTATTCTGGATAGAATTTCCGTGGGGTCGTTGAACTTGTGAAATTCAATTCTTAAACCCACTTCTACAAATCTCCCTCTCTAAGGACACCTTCTAACTTTCCATCTCTTTCGACTTCTCTCGTCTCTCCTGTTGAGAATATAAACATTCCCTTGGCCTTAACATAAAACAAAAAAAGGTCTTGGAAACCCCACATCCACAACGGTTGCTAGGCGGCCTCAAAGGAAACTGGAGTTCTGTTTAGACTGCGAGACTTTTTTTTCCTCTCCTCAGTTGCTCCAGCTATAACAAGGGCCTTCATCCCGCCTTGTATGGAGTACTGCTCTCAATTCTGGGGGGGGGGGCTCTGGTACCCGGCTTTTGGACAGGGTCGATCAAAGGCCAAAAGGCTTATAAAACTCTCCGTTACTTTCCAGTTCCTTGTACCCTGTCTAGTCTTGGCGGGCTGTTTCTATGTTGGTGCTTTATCTCTTTCTATAAGGTACCGCAGCGGCAGGTTCTCGAGGGAGCTTATCACTCGTTTACCTCCACCTTTACGTCGCCCTTGTATCACAAGGGGTGCTGGTCGGCACATGCTTATTATTATCTCCAGGTAGTCGCTTCTTGCTTCCTTCTTTCCTAGCCACACTGTTTTTGTGGAATCTTCCATCTTGCGTGTTCCTGCTGATTTAATCTCGCCCTAGCTTCATAAGCCTGCTGGGTTCTGTGCTTTTTTTGGATGTTCGTAATTTTCTTTAGGTTGTTTGATTTGGTGGGCTGCAACACCCTCTCGCTGTGTTTAATAGGCTCTGCCCGTGACTGGGGGTGACAACTGAAATAGTATATAAATTAGTATTATATATATATATATTATATATATATATATATATATATAATATAGTATATAATATATAGTTATGAGTATTATATATATATATGATGTTTATATGCATCAAGTTAATCATTTTCCGAGTCCACATCTTTTCCAGCAGTTTCATCGCTACTCTAGTTCCTGTTCCCTATTTCGGACATTATATATATATACTATATATATATTATATAAATATATATATATAATATAATAATATATATATATATTTTTTATATATATATATATTATATAATATATATATATATATATAAATATATTATAATTTATATATATATATATTATAATTATATAATATATATATACATATATATAGTATAATATATATATATTATATATTATATATATATATATATATATATAATTATATATACAACCTCTTGTGGCAAACTTCCAAAAATTAACAACTCTATGCTGAAAGAATCTTTCTTATATCAAGATTGGCATGGTTTTCTCTTATTTTCTTGTATGCCCCCTGGTCCCCGTCCGTGCCCTACTATGTAGCCATAGGTGTCCCGTATTTAATTCAAATTTTGTAGCTAAGAATTTGATAAGAATTGTATTATGTCCCGTCTGAGAAATCGCCTTTTCTACTGAAAGCATTCCTGCTTCTTTCAGTCTCATCATCGCTCTTACCATCAATCCTATAAATCATCATTGTTGCTCTACTTTGCACCCTCTCTGGCATATCTAAGTCTTTCTTTAAATAGGGGCCCAAACTTGTGCACAATACTCTGAACCCCGTGGGACACCACTCTTCACTATTTCCCATGCATGACTTATTGCCATTTAGTTGTACACACTAGTAGTAGGGGGGTCATTTATTCCGGATCGTCGAAACCAATTCTTGAACACACTTGACTATGTTTCACCACTAGTCCTTTCTCTCTATATAATACACCATTTCGCTCCTATTGGTAAAACTGATAATCTGACCACAAACCTTATATCTCTTTAATTTTAATACTTTCTCTTCCAACAGCTCCATCCTGCCCTATGCGTTTTTTTTCTGGCACTTGATCGGCTGATGGGGGCTTGCGTCGACTTCTACGCTAAATCTAAAATTGAATGGACTGCTTTGACTCTATGACGCTTCGGCTTTCTGCCACTAAGGTTGGGCAGCGGTAATCGTTGAGGATGAGCAGGTTCAGTTCCTTTCTCTCGACTAAATCTTTCTCTCCTCATAATCCATGTTCGATCTTGCTTGTTTTCTGGCCATTCAGGCTAAGAAAAATTCTCGTTCTATTATCACTCTCGCTATTTTCATTTCAGCCTAGAAATCGTTGCAGGATATTCTTTGAAGAGCAAAAGCGGGCTTTCATCAACGAAAAGTGCGCTTAACCTCCTTGGATCTCTTACTAACAAATCTTTCTGGCCTCTTGCCCAAAAACATCTCTAACATTTCTGTAAATCATCCTTTTGCCCCTCTTATTTGATCTGATGGCTCTGTTGCTAACTCTCAAACTGAAAAGGCCAAAAAAATCTCTTCGGCTTTTCGCTTTACTCACCCATTTTCCTCAACTCAACTGAACGATCTGTCATTCTCCTCCTTCTCCTTATCCTTCAGGTGTCCTATGTCTTTAACCTGTGATTACATTGATTGGGTACACGGGCTCCTGAGATCTTATGAACGAGTTGAGGGAATGGGCTTACGTGCTGACCCCGCCCCTCGCTTCAACTATAATTTTTTTTTTTTTTTTCTTTTTTTTTCTTTATGTCTCAATATAGCACTTTCTCACTGTTGGAAGCACGCCACATGTCCCAAACTTATTCCGAAAAAAGGAGCCGCTCTGATCCCTTCTAACTATCCCCTATAGCTCTCACTTGTATTCGATTCTAAGATTGGATTCTCATTCTCTTCTTTCGATCGCCCATTACGGCTTTCGGCGTTCAAGGTCTACTGGCCATATACTTTCCTAACCGATTTATTGTTTTCCGCTCTTAGAAACTACGGGAGACTTGCGGTGGCGCTCCAAAACCAATATCCAAAGCATTTGACAGGTATGGCACGCGTCACTGCTCTCAAGCTCCCCTCCTTTTGGGTTTCCTCCTTCTCTTTCGCTTACTTATGTCTAGCTTTCTTTCATGTTGCTCAATATCGGATGTGGTTGATGGAGCGATTCTCTTCTTTCTGTCAATAGGGGTGTTCCTCAGGGTTTCCGCGTCTTATCTCCTACTTGTATTCTACTTTTCACCTAATATCTTCTCACCTGCCACATCTAACTCTATCCACTCTTGTGTCGATGCACAGCTGTTCGCTCTTCTAAATCATGTCACGCCGCAGCTTCTTGTGTTTTGAGACCTAACCCTCGTCTTAATCTTTCCGATATCTATTCTCGGCTATATGGTAAGAATTCCGGATTGCTGGGTCGTTGAACCTTGTGAAATCAATTCTTTAAAAACTCAACTTCTACAAATCTCCCTGTAAGGGGGTGTGAATATCCCCCTTTCTTTTCTTTTCTTTTTGTTTGTTTTTTAAGTGTTTTGGAGAGGAATTTTATTATTATGGATATGATAGTCATTCTTCCTCCCTCGTTCATATTATTTGCTTCATTATATGGGTAATGTACAAGATAATAATTTTATTACTAATATATTAAATCTATATTTCCAGCCTTAAGTTTCTTAGTAATGTTATAGTTCCTGTATAATTTAGATTAATGAAAAAGCTTATGTTTCATTGTATAATATGATAATATGATTGAAGTTCCACGTAATTGTTTAATATTGGAACCATTGCCATCTTATTTGAGTTCCAATGCTCCGTTAAGTTAACGACGAATTCCTGATATAATCATACAAGCGACTCCTCAGGTTGTAGATTTAATTATTAGAAAACCAATTACAATTAAGTTCATAATAAATGCATGGCTGGCTAAATGCTTTATATTATATATAAATGCTTAAACGCTCTTGAGATGCTTAAAGATTGTATCCAAATAAATTTACCCCTTTCCAGTGCTCTTGCGTTGGATTCTCGTTGTCCCAGCTCGCAAACCAGTCATTCCCCTAGTTCCTTAGAAGAACCCCGAATATTGGGACTCATCAGTCGAGGGTAAAAGAATTTAATATTAAGTAGTCTTAAGTAATTTAAATGAATTAATGAATAAATATAGATTTCAATATAATTTCAAAGTAACACTGGTGAAAACATGACTCACTGTGTTTTATGTTTTCCCCAGGGTTCTAATGTGGGGCTTAAATGTTGGTTAAGCTTCCTGTTCTATCGCCGGGCTATCCTATAGCCGAGTTCTACGTTGTGGTGCTTTTGCACGTGGAATTAACTTGCCAATATAGTTTTTACTTCCCCATTTTGGTTGGATCATATTGTTTGATGAGAAACATCCCACAACTTATTATTGACCATTTCCTGCCCTTGGTTATTACCTTTGATGAACTTAGCCTAAATCAGTGTGCTTTTAATTACCGTCAATGACAAGTGATATCGTGGTTCATAAAATAAACGTGGTTAAACAAAAATAAAGGTTAAGTAATTAGTTACTCGTGGAACAATAAAAACTAGTTTAAAAACAAATGACGCTAAAGCGATTACAAATGATTTATAATTAAATGAATAAACTTATTCATTGTAAATGTATAGTTTCCCACTTTGCTCCCCTGTTCTCGAACTGTTCTTATCATTGTTACACTTCTTAACAAAATTACTAACCACCTGGGTTTCATATTAAACTAGGGTGTAGTTCGATGTATATTTGAATAATTGTATTGTATGAAGATTTATGACTTTAGTGTAAATGTAAAGTGTCCAAAAGTTTTGTAGATATTAATCAATTAAAACTTAAAAACTCCTAGGGTGTTATTAACCCCCTTCTAAGTCAATATAATAGTTATGTATGCAAAGGCGAAAGTAATGTTTGGATGAGCCGTTCACCTCCGAAATGTCTACCTAGGGTGACGTGATGAATGAGAGGCTAGGTCCCAGAGACAAATACCTCCGTTTGCGAAAGCTGATTCCGGATTTGGAGAAGAGGGGTATTGCGAAGATATCTGCTGCTCCTCTGCTCTTTTCTTAGTTTATGGTTCAGGTAAATACCTATTTATTTGTTACCTGACTTTAAAATATCTTTCATAGAAATTCATTCTTAAATTTAAATATTTAAATATAAAATATAGGTAAAAATTCCTTTGTAGATTAGGTTCACGGTATTAATAACCTTAATCCAGTATATATATATATAAATATCTATATATATATATATATAGGTATAAATAACCTTTTTAGATTAGGGTTCAGTAATAATCCTAATTCTGAATATTATATATAAATATTTATTTATATATAATTATATATCTAAGGGAAGTAACATTCCGTATTATAAGGGTCATCCGTATTTCTAGACCATTCTACAAATATTGGTGATCCTGGAATTACTCTCCCTTACATAGCCTCATTAAATGGCGCCCGAACAGGGACCTTGTGTTCTTGCTCGCCGCGTTGCATTTTGTGAGTAGATTTGTGACTTGGTTCACACTTTCGTCTCTTGGATTTTCTGTAATCCACTGGTTTTCTGTATGAATGTAAAATAAACTTCCAAACAGTTCGAGAAAAATCTATTTAGTCCTTGTTCCCTTTAATAATTAATTAATATTGGCTGATACTCTAATTAAAGACAACTTTGCTGATCCAAAAGACAATCAAACTTGACAATTAAAAAAATAATATTAATCAAAAAATGCAAAAACACGAAAGCACATATATGTGCTTCCCAGTCGTTGATCATCCCTAATAGCTATTCGCCTGACGAGACATAGGGGGAATAAAGCTGTTGCAAACGACATGACGTCATAAAGCTCCAGTAAAAAGATTATTAAATCCCCCTAAAGCTCCTAGTCTTCAAGAATCCCTAGACATAATAATGTTCCTTTGTATGCTAATCATAATCTCAGTGTACTGACTTTATCTGCCCAGAAGTGCAGTATCACTTAAAAAATTCATACGAGGATCGCCTTGTCTTTTAAAAGACTAACCGTAAGTTTAAGATACACAAATCAGTATGCTGAATATCTAACTATCATAAAATTGGAACACAGTAGGAATAATATCGTATTCCGCTACACATCAAACGTTAGCTTCGTTCCTAAGTCGAGAGAGTAAATCATTACTATAATAAAATTTAGAAATGAAACAAGTGCAGTCGTTAATGCTGATTCAACCTCTTGGTTATGACAGTTTATTGTACAAAGTCCACGAAGTATGAAACGTTCTTTTGACACAGATGTGTACTATTGCAAAAAGGTGGGCCATGGTATAATGCTACAAATACCTCGGTATTTGTAGTTATTGCAAAACAAGAAGTCATTAAAAATAGCTGAAGTAGAAGAACGTTCGATCCTTTGTTTTCCTCAGGATAGCCGTATACTAATAAGTTTGTCTGTTTTGATAGAAAGTACATCCTAGGAATGAATTGTGTAAATAAAGCCAGCCACTTTACTATTCCTCTTATGGATAACCCCAATCGTTTGGTTCCGGCCAACACTTGTCGTTCTTCTCGAAAAATTGTGAAATCTGGAAGTGTGGTCTATTCGCATTTGGAAGGTAAAGTTGTAAAGTTAAAAAACTTATTCTACCAGAACAATTGTCGACCGTAAAAACTCCCATGAATACATACACCAGTGAGGAACCTAAAACAGTTTTACACACGTGAGAAAATGACTCCGTTGAAATAATATTCAGTCTACCTCCCCAGAAGTGAAAACTTGGAAAAACCTATATTAAATGAATTATCAGTTTCTCATGTTCTTAGTGGTGTACAAGAAATGAATAGTAGTACTGAAAGTTTGTGTCTTTTGGATGCCATTAATCACAGTGTGCAAAGTACAAATGAATCTAATTATAATCATGAAAGTCATTTTTTTTAAATGCCTATGATCCTGTTGTAAAAGGCATAAATGAATTACTTACTAGTAATGAAAGCCAGTCTTTTTTAAATGTTAACGATTCTCATGTTCATAGTATAAAAGACGTAGTTGCTGATGATGAAAGTCAGTGCTTTTTAGATGAAAAATCACTGTTGAATAAATATAGGTCAAAGTTTTCGTCTTTCCAACCTGTTGAAAATACTTCTTTAGAATATAAATTTCCTTTATTCCCTTTGCTAAAAGTTGGAAATAAATCTTCGTTGAAAAATTCAGTAAATAACCCTTGGTACAACGTAGAAGATAAACCTATCTCAAATTCAGCACCAGTACCGATACTTGAATCAAGATTGCGTGTAGTGCAAGTTGATTGCGATAAAGGAAAACCTGGTTCTTTGATAGTTCCCGTCGCTGTTAATCCAAATAGTCATAACTACTATAGTTGCTTTGTTGACAGTGGAACTGGAACTAGCCTAATAAGTAAAGAATTTGTTTTAAAATGTTTTAAAGACGTAAATGTACCGTCCATTGACTTGGGAATTAAAGAAATCACGGGATTACATCGTAATCAGACAATACCCGTTGATCATTATTAAAAATGAAATTATTTTTCCCTAAAACTAATTTTGTCACAAAACCAATTGTTTTGGTTTTACTACCTTCAGAATTCCTACCTGAATTAATAGTATTAGGAGCTGTTGCCCTGAGAGAAAATGGGCTGATGCCTTATATGTCTACTATGAAATTAGTACGGAGAATAGGTTCTAAAATAGAACCAATATCGGTAGACCCAAAGACCTTAACCTCCCCATATTCTCGATATTGGGATCTTACTTCCTTTCCATGGTGCTCTAAACATTGAAGAGGAATTCTGTGATTATATCATATCTTATATAATTGAATAAATATTTTTGCCGCTAAAATATCTTTGGCATATCTCTTACTCAATTCCTTTTCTATCTCTTTTTCTTGTTCTCTTCCTATCTTCTGGTTTTTTTTTGGGAATCCGGAGGGAAGGGAGGACTTGGGATATAAATAAAACTGAAATTTATACTCATAAATAAAACTGAAATGCATTGCATAATGATTATATTATATTATATAGGCCTGATATATTAATAGGTTGTCCACACTTTGGATAGCTTATTCTTAGATAGGTACTGTCTTGCAGAATAATAAATTGTCTAGTATCTTTATAGCCTAAATTTGATAATATGCCCCATAATATATTTACATTTTTCTATGAATTTAAAATTTTATAAAATTTATTTACTAATATATATTTAATCAAAAGTTTCTTGCAGATGCAGATTTATTTTGTACATAATTAAAACCTGAACTAATGCGGTTAAGTTTTTCAGATACGTTGTGGTGTGATGACCTAGTGTCTCATTTATCCCACACCGCCCGTCAAAAAAAAAACGTAGACTATATTTTTTTGATTAAAAGTTGAGTGGTTTTTTTTTCAGTGTATAACTTTAAGAATGAAAACGCTTGTTATAGTGAAGTGAATTGAAAAA
>JABUQX010028179.1:100000-102500 GCA_015478945.1 Trachelipus rathkii | reverse complement strand
TATATATATATATATATACTATATATAATTTATATATATATATATATCTATATATATATATCTATATATATATATATATATATAGTAATTTATCATGTATATTACTGCTTGAGAAAAAGCGGATTCAATTAAAAATGATTTAATTTATATAACATGCCCCGGTCATGCTGTAAATTTGTCGTCATAGGCGAGCAACATTATCAAGTATTGATTATATAATTTAGATCTCTAAGCCTATTAAATTTGCGCCATAGAATAGTGTATAGTGATATAGGACATGCCAGCATCATCTATAAATTTGTCAGTGAAGCCCTATTTGACACGAATTGTTTCTTCATATTAAAGCATAAGTACTTTAAAATTTCGTTCAAACTTCGGAAACTTCAGAATATATAGCAAATTATAAAGAAATTAATTAATTCCCTAAAATTATTATTAGAATCGTGAAAAAAATAATAACTTTTACTGCTTTTACAAAAATAAAGTCAATTAAAGTTCTTTACTTTAGCTGTAATATATACTTTTATAAAGTACGAAATACTATGAAAAAAAGCTTAAACATAACAAAAAAGAAGGCAAAAATTCGTTTTCTTGAAAGAAACGTATTTTTAATGGGGAAACATACTTTGAAAAGTGTCCTTTATATTATTATTATTATTTTATATTATATTATTTATTATTATTTATTATTATTATTATTAATTATATTATTATTTGATTATTATTATTATTATCTTATTATTATTATTATTATTATTATTATTATTAATTGTGAGATTTGCAAGGCTTTTAAAATTTCCTAAGAGGTATCACGCTACATGATTGATTTTTTTAAGGACTTAATATCTTGAGTAGAAAAGAGCTAACGGCTTTGAAACTTTTAATACTAATATTATCGCCTGGCACTATCAGGCAATCATCAGAGACGGCTCTAGACCCTAATTTAAACAAATGAATGAACACAAAAATACATGTTATTTAATATTTAAATATATTAAATGTGAAGTACAAGATTACAGTTTTTATAACTAACCGTTAAATGCTAAAAATCCTTAAGTAAATAATTAAATGAGACTAGAGAGATTCTGAACTAGCCTAACCTAAAAAAGCTGATTTCAAAAAATTTTCCATTTCATTATACTTGATATTTGATGTTGAAAATTGGCTTGTGCTTTTTTATTAGAAGGGACTCAGGAAGCCTCATTCAAAAAATTTCTGCTCGATGTACGTATATTGAAAATAGAGAATGTGAGATGGTTTCGGGGTTCCGTGAATCGTTTTTCAAGTGTTCAAAGATCTTACTAGGCCTGTATCTGTCTGTGAGACCCGCAAGTTTGAGAGAATTAGTAGTGATAATCCGATGTAAGAGCTTGGCCATCTTTATTAAAATGAAATTGGACAACGCTACATCGATTCACATTCTCCTTACGTCCACTAGTTCTTTTCAGAAAACATAGAAGAAAGTTCAAGTGGCTATAGTAACATCTAAGTTTTATTTTCTTTAAGCGTTAGACTTTGGACCTTTGACTGGTGATGATATTGGATTATTTTCTTTAACCTGATATTTTCGTAATTAAATCTATCGAGTGCCTTGGCTCTAACAGGATAGTGAGGTATAAAAAAACTTCTGGTTTTTTTCACGAGAACTTTAATAATGGACAAAAGTTCTAATGGATTTTTCTGAGCGATTCTTGAGGAAGTTATTATAACAAAAGGCAGAATACGCTTCTTGAAGCTCTGCGTTTATTATTATTATTATTATTATTATATTATGTATTATTAAATTTAATTTTAATTATCATGAATATTATCATAATTATTATGTATCTATTGAAATTTACTATGAATTTGTTTTTTTGCTGTTTTTATTTTTATTTTGTTCTTCGTTTTCAATTCTAATTTAAAAAAAAACTACTTCGGCTTCCTAATCTCTCTCTCTCTCTTCTCTCTCATCTCTCTCTATATTATATATTATATATATATATAATATATACGTATATTATAATATATATATATACTATATATTATATTATATATAATATATAATATACTATTGATATATATATATATATATATATCTACTATAATAAATATAATACTTATAGAAACTTTTGATAAGTCCCTCACTAAGACTGATGAAGATTACTTCAATGTGATATAAGGGTGGAGTGGTACTTGTTGAATAAGAATAGTTGTGAATAGAAAACAGTGTGATACAACTAAATGGAATAAGTATCAATGGGAAATACTGAAGATGTGTCGCCACAGGGTTTAAGACTTGGAGGTTCCTATTGTCTAATATATATATAGTATATATATATAATAATATATATATTATATATATATTATATATAATATATATATATATATTATATGATATATATATATATATAATATTATAATTATATATATAATAATATATAGATAATAATATATATATATATGATAGGCATGATTTAGACCATGGACTTAAAAGGTAAGGTTTTCTAAGTTTGCAGAT
>JABUQX010028179.1:85000-95000 GCA_015478945.1 Trachelipus rathkii | reverse complement strand
TATTATAATATATATATATTAAATTATATGATATATATCTACTTCTAGTATATATAGTATATATTATATATAATATATATTATATATATATATATATATATATTATTATATATACTAAATATCTATATACTAGGATATATGTTGAATGAAAGGGAGCGGATGATGCAGAGTGTAAGTAGGAAAATTGTGAATGCACTAAGGTGGCTGGTGCAATTAAATCGTTGGTGGAATGTAAAGGGATTAAGTCTTGAGTGCGCTAGGTCTTAACCATGGAAGGTAATGTGGTTTCCGCGTGTTAATGTATAACGTGTGGGACTATGGTCTGGACTAAGAGGTATAGGATCTAAAGTAGCCAGTTGTTCAGCATGGAGCAATCTTAGTGGCGGTGTTCAAGTGTGAGAAGAAATGATAAGACTGAGGAATGTAACGTATTAGAAGATTGTTTGGTATGGGAGATGGGGTAAATGGCAATTAAATGAAAATATGTTGAGATGGTTTGGTGATGTTGAAGGATGGCTGATAGTCGGTCGGTTAAAACAGATTGTATACGTGTGGGGGTGTGTTTTGGGAATCGAACCTGATGGAGACGCGAAGAAAAAGTGGATTGAGTCAGAAAAGGAATGGCTGGAGGAAAGAATGTGAGTTTGCCAGATGCGAGAAGAAAGGTGGCAGGTAAACAGGCAGCTGAATGGCGGGGTTTTGTGAGAGATATGTTGTAGCCCACCTGGGCCATGGAATGAACGACCTTGACGAGATGTCATAGTGAGGGTCCGCCTCGGTCCCGTGAAGCTCTAAGGTGGATTTTTTAACTTGCGATGAGTTCTCCTAATTGGTAGTATAAGGGGAGGTATGGCTGGCTTTCTTTTCTACTTGTTCATTTCTTTCTACTATTTTTTTTACCCCGGGCATGTTAAAGCATCTACCTCAGTCTTTGGGGGGGCAGAATATGGTGGTGTGATGATGATAATAATATATATATATATGTATATATATATATATATATACTATATATATATATATATATATATATATATATATATATATATATATAAATATAATATCTATATATATAAATATATTCATATATATATATTATAATATAATATATATATTATATATATTATATATGTATACTATATTATATATATATATATATCATATAATTATATTATCGTTTCATAAAGGTACTGTTTACTTGTAACTCTTCTACTTGATACCATGTACTTTGTACTTGAACATTCTAAGATATTGTACTTGTACTTGTAGGCGTTGGGAAAACATGTATTGAACCCAAGCTTATATATAATATATATATTATATATATCATATATTATTATATAATATAATATATTATATATATTTAATATATATATATATATATTACTGTATATATATATATTATTATTATATATATATATATATATATAATATTATTATATATATATATCTCTATATATTATATATATATATATATATGATAATATTATATATATATATAGGAGAGAGGAGAGAGGAGAAGAGAGAGAGAGTACACGCATACTCGAAGCGTTGAAATTACCTCCCATTTTTTAATGGTGCGCCTTTTTCTTTTGCGTTCATACTTTACACACTCATCCTCCAGGAAACATATTACCACCATTTCTCCATAAAAAATCATAACATATATACTACTTAAAGTACACCCATCTTCTAGATAATACTTACAGACATCATGACTACTCATGATCCTATGTGTGGGGGAGAAAGATATTTGCCACATCGTATGTCTGCGAGTCGTAGAAAGGCGACTAAGGGAGGTTGCGTTGGGTGGCTGCCCTCACTATCTTTGCTAGGAAATGCTGGATGCATGCTTCGGAGTTGGTCGTGATCGCCGTAAACGCGAAATTGTATGAATCGTATGGGTATATTGCGAAGTCAAGGAATAAAGTTGAGGAGATGAGGAGAGAGGTGGTGGATATATTTAAAAAGGCAAATTTGTTTCCTCGCTGGACTGAAACAAGATGAAAGGAAACGGTGAAAAGAAGTGGTGTGGTGTGAAATGTTGTGTACTGGTGTGGAAGAAAGAGAAAAAGAGAGAGAGGGAGTTGCAAAATTTTGATGAGTGACTTGTGGGTAAGAGCTAATGGTAGACTTAGTCGTGTGTGAGTCTAGAAGTCATATGGTTAATTTAAAGTTGAAAAGGATTAAAGTATGCTGTGGGTTGTGACGTATGGATCCATCTGAGGACGATGAAGAGAGTATAATCTTTTGGATATCTGAATGATGTTTGATGGTGAGTAGGAGATTCAGATTGGTAGTGTTGGGGGCCTGAATGGTTGGATAGGTGATCAAAAGGGATGGTAACAGGGATTGTGTTGGGGTGTCCGGAGAAAATCAGAATGGGTAAGGAAGGTGAATTGATTCTGTGAGGGATGAGGTATGTTGTGTCGTAATACGTTCTTTAACACAAGAGTGTCCATGAGTTACTCAGAGTTGGTGTGTAGAGATGGTATCGAGTGAAAAGTATGAGATTTTGTGTTGGTAAAGAAGATGTTTGAAATATGTGTTGGCTGTTAATCAGTGAGGAGTTTAGGAATGGGATTGGTCGATCATTATGTTGTTCTGTTAAATTAAGTTAGTGGGGGCTTTTATGGAGAGGAAGGTGATAACGGAAGGAAGTGGGTAAAATTAAGAGTGAAGTTTATAGCGAACAAGGTAAAGTAAGGATATGTGATGTAACGAGCGATCCAGTAAATCAGTTGAATGTGAAACAAGTGAAACTGAACAAATCTGGGCGCTGATGTAGGATGCATTGTTAGCAGTGCAGAAGTAGTATGGTGAAGTGAAAGTAGTAAGTAAGAATGTTAACATAGAGTGTGGATTGAAAAGGTGATGCAAGCGTTAAAAGTAAAGCAGCGTGGTTTGAATGTATACTAAAAGCAAATGATATAGTTTCAAAAGAAAGATGAGTGTATCCTTTGAGAAGACATGAGACACAAAAGTGCATACGGGTAGGAATATAAGAAGGAGGTAATAAACAGTTTTGGAAACAGAGAGAATGGGGACGTTCAGGAAATTCGGAAGCTCTTCTGGAAGTGAAGCGCGAAAGGTCGAATGAGAATAGAGGGGACCTGCCTTAGGATAATGAATAGGATGGTGGTCAATAAACATAAAGAATGGATGTGAGGTCTCTATGTGAAAGGGGTTGTTTACAAAAGACATAACAATAAATTGCCAGTAATAAGAGGTGTAGTGAATGTGTTGGTTTACGTGCAAGGAATTAATAGGTTTTTGGGGATGAGGTTATTAGCAGGGAGATTAGTAAGGTAGAGTGAGAAAGTTTGAGGAATTGATAAACTTGGTATAACGAGACATTCTGGTGAAAGATGACTAAGAACGGAGGGGAGAATGGTGATTGATTGATTTGGAAGTTTGTAATAAAGCGTTTATGGAGGGTAGGGTAGAGGGAATTGGGAGGAGGCAGCAGAACGTCTGTGTCAGGATTCGGGGAGGTAGTTAGCAATGAGGCGGAGGAAATATACTTACGCGAATTGTTAGGGAGATTAGCTGGTGTTTTTGTCGTAGGAGTGCGTCGATGAATGAGGACTGCCTGATGAAGACAAGGTTCGTTTAGGAGTGGTAGAGGATTGTGTGGATCAAATCTTTACATTGAACAAATGATTGAGAAAATGAGGGAGAAGAAGAATGAATTGTATCTAGGTTTTATGGATTTGCAATAGGGCGTATGATAGGAGTTAATAGGAAGGCTCTATGGCGGTGTTAGTGATATAAGTGGTGTTTTTGTAGGCTTTGATGGAATCAAAAACATTGTGGTGACGATAGTGAGGAGTGTGTAAGAATAAATGGTGTCAAGGGTGATTGGTTTAGTATTATTAAAAGCGGAGTGAGGCAGGGTTGTGTTATGTCTCCTTGGTTATTCAATTTGTATATGGATGGGGTTATGAAAGAATTAGAGGTGGAGGTTGCAGGAAATGGTGTTAGAATATGGAGATGGAGATGAGTGGAGGGTCCCTACCTATTATTATGCGGATGATTTGGTTTTGTGTGGCGTCGAAGAGAGTTTGAGAGGATTGGTAGAGAGATTATGCAGGGTGTGTAAAGAAGGAGTTTTTGAAAGTAACGTAGATAAGAGTAAGGTTTGGTTGTGAGCGAGGACAGTCTTCAGTGTGAAGTTATATAGTGGGAGCAGCGTGGACAAGTGTCTTAGTTTAAATATTTAAGGGTATAGTGTTGAAAGAGAAGGGACTGATGATGCAGAGTGTAGTAGAAAGTTGTGAATGGCAAGAAGGTTGCTGGTGATTAAATCGTTGGGTGATGTAAACGGGGACTAAGTTTGAGTGCGCTAGGGTCTTACATGAAGGGTATGTTGTTACCTGTGTTATTGTATAGTAGTGAGACTAATGGTCTGGAATAAGAAGTATAGAGTCTAAAGGTTAATGTGTTCAGATGACATCTTACGGGATGCGCAGGTGTGAGAAGAATTGATAAATGAGGATGCGTATTAGAGAGTTGTGTGGTGTGAGAAAGGAGTAAAAGAGAATAATGAAAGTATGTTGAGATGGTTGTCATGTGGAAAGGATGATGATAAGTTCGTTGGTTAAGCGGATGTAATAGTTGCGAGTGTGTTGGAAACCGACTGGCTAGGAGCGGATTGAGTCAGTGAACGAATGTTGAAGGAGAGAAGTGAGTTGGGGCAGAGTGAAAGAAAGGTGCATAAAAGGAGTGAATGGTGGGTTTTTGTATGGGGGCATGGTTGTGGCGCCATTGGGCAAGATGACCTGTACATTGACGATTTACATAGTAAGGGTCGTGGGGTTAATGAGCTCTAGGGTGGAATTTCTGTCTGTGGACCAGTTCTCACTAATTAATGGTACATAGGGGGGCGGTAAGGCTGGGCTTTCTTTCGACTTTTGTCATATCTCTTATACTGCTTGTTTTTTCCGATGCATGAACGCAAGCTTACCCCAGTCTTGGGAAAGAAGAAGATATTGTACGTATATATATATATCTATATATATGATATATTATATATATTATTATATTATATATATATATATATATATTATATATATATATATATATATATATATATAATGGTATATATATATATTTAATAATATATAGTGTGTGTGTGTGTGTGTGTGTGTTCACTGTGGCTCAATGAATGAATGCGAGCCTTTTCTCTCGCCTAAGTATTGCAGGTTTTCCCACCGCGCGAGTGAGAGCGAGAGTTCGAATCTCTGTCAGGCTGCCTGAACGAATACAAAAATTATGGTCATTAGGAGATTTTTTGCAATATTTAATAACAGTTTACTTCATAATGAATTCCATTAATCTAACTTCCGACACATCACTAAAAACACAGCCAACATATACAACAGAACAGTCTATTATAACATGCAATATCACACCCTCTATCATGCTTCTAAACCACGTACACTGTGGGCTAGAATTTCCAAATGAGTTGAGCCGAAGCATGGGTTGCTATCAAGCCTAGATTATTTGCTCACTATTATCCACTTGGATAGGTAATTACATATCATTCAATTCTCTTAACCAAGAACATACTGAGGTTAGGTGGCTTCAAATTATATGATATATATATATACTATATATTATTATATTATAATATATTATATTAATATATTATTATTATACTAAGTATTAGTATATATATATATATTATATTATTAATATATATATGATATATATATATACTATATCGAGGGTTGATAAAAATCATGTTTAAAAATAATAATTTTATTTAAAAAATAAAACAATAAAATAAACATGTCTTTTTGGTTTATTTGGTTTTTATCACTTTAAAAGAAATATTTAAAAAAAAATTCAATTTATATAGCAGGGGTGGACAAACCGCGGCTCGCGACCAACATGCGGATCTGTGATCTTTTAATATGCTGCTTGTGGAAAATTAGAGAACTCGAATATTCTAAAAAATTCACCCCGAATCTAAAGCAAGAAACGTGCGAAACATTCAAAGATGCAAGATATATTACAAGGATGCTTGATAATTTCTAAACAGGTTATGACTGGCAGAAGCCGAAACCCTGCTTAGATTTTCTTGTAAATTCATTCATGGTTGATGTGGTCAGTGATGGCTATCCAATTCCCAAACTTCTGAATACGAGATCATCTGTTGTGGAAATGAGCTATAGAATTACTGAGGACGAGGTCTAAAAATATTTCATAATTTCGAGTTTACAGCTGAGTTCTGGAAACAAGTCTCAGAAATTAAATATCTTGGACCAGAGAAAACTAATAATGGCGACTCATCTTCAAGTTTTCAGAATACATTACTGGCTTGTGATCACATAGTTCTGCAGAAGTTTGTGAAAGGTCGAGCATCGTTCATCCCTTGAAACCACACTGACGGAGCTAATTCGTACAGCTCTGGACAACAATACTCACCACATTCTTAAACGAACTTTACGACAAAATGGAGACCTCAGTAAGACTAGCACTAGCAGTAAATAGGTCTTTATAGCTGAATGTTGTAGCATGTAATTTGTCTTAAAAATATAATTATAATAACTAATTATGTAAGGTGGAAATCTGATTAAAATAGCTAATTTTTTTTGTTTGCTTTTTTTTTTCTTCATATATGTGTCTAATTGATTAGTGAAACTAATTGAAACAAATAAGTGAATAAGTGAAACAAATTAACATTTTAAACACTGCATGCATGAAAATAAATTTATTGCATTTAATATGCATTTCTTAAAATTTATATAAATGTTTTGCAGCAAAATATGAATGTAACAATAAAAACGTTTGTGTAAGTTTTGTTAATGTCCTGCGGCTCTCAAACATCCGAACTTTATCATTTGTGGATCTTACATTAAGCAAGTTTAGCTACCCCTCCCCCCTGTGGTATTTACAGTATTTACATCACTTATATTAGTGTTCTAATAAGTTTTTGATCATATATATATATATATATATATATCTATATAATTATATACTATATATATATAATATATATTATATATATATATATATATAAATATATATAATATATATAATATATATTATATATTATATATATGATTTATAGTAATTACTATATAATATACTATATATATATTTATATATATATATATATATAATATATATATTATATATATATATTCTTCACTTAACTTTAAATAAGATATTTTAAAACTTTTCTTCAAAACACGTATGAAGGATTATTTTCATATATATATATATATATTTATATATATATATACATATATATTATATTATATATATATAATATATAATATATATTTTTATATAATTATATATATATATAAAAGCAAACAAAACTCTTCGATAGCTTAAAAACTTTTCTTCGTTGAAAATGCAATAATTTTTTTGGTTCCTCCACCTCATACTCTTTTCTGCCATTTTGCTATTTTAAAATATCAGCTCTAACTTTGCTTGTTCCTCTCTCCCTCCTCTTGTATCTCTAACGGTAGTAATGGTGTCTTAACCTCGGCTAATTCGTATAGCTCAAACCTTTGAATAAATTGTACTCTTGATGATTCCAGAGCTATCCTCCTCTCCGCCTACCTTCAACTCATTAAGATGCTCTATCTAAGCTTAACAGTAAGAAGGCGGATGATCCTGTAGGTGTCCCTCATGTGTTCAATCATCCAACTATCATCACATAGCTTTAACCTCTGTTCCTTTTAAACTTTTCGAAATCAATCCTTCAAAAGAAGGTTTAGAAACAACTAAAATCTAATCTTTTCTGTGATTGCTAGTATGGTTTCAGCAAAGAAAGCGCACCACTAGGTTAAATGTCACTTGCAGGAACAGGATTGGCCCCTTACCCCATGAAACCCTTTACCAACACAGACGACTGCATCAGTGTAACTATGTAACCTCCCCGCAGAGAATTTTCTGCAGTATTGGGGGCATTGGGGCCGTCACAGATAAATTTAGGAAAATTTTAAAACCACGTAACTAGACCCGGGAGAGGTGGGGTAGGTTGCGCCGGTGGTATGTAACGGAGTTGAGGTCGGCCCACGTAACAGCGACCTGATAAACATGGAGAGTGATAGTGTACAACTGTCAAGAGAACAGTGCGTGGTGATAACAACACCTGCTGAAGGACAGGTACCGGGCACTTGGTCGACGGTTCTGTGTAGCGCACACAACGACGTGCACTGCGGTCCAATTGAAAATTTGAAACCCTGATATGACGTTTATGAGAACAAGATATGTCCACTATAAATGGGCAACGCTAGAAGACCAAATTTATACGTCTGCGTGACATGAGAGCGCCATACAAACGGTATCGAATGCAAGATACAGTTGATTTGAGGTACACACCAGGGCAGTGACAATGCATGCGTCGACGCACGCGTTTCCAGATACCACGGGCCCCGGAGGGCCGCCAGAATCCACCCCACCACGCACATCGCTGAATAGCGCGACTGGCATTTCGCCACCTTATGGAACATAAGATATTCTATTGGACGGTCGACGGACGGATCAGTCGAGAGGCACCTTCGCCCTGGACAGGTGCCAGTAGCGGGCACCGACGACAGGCGGAGGTTCGGCAATGGCCAGATGCCGTTTGAGGCCGGTTGGTAAATTGAGGAGCATCTCTTTATTGGTCGGAGTTGCACATTTTCGATGGAGGCAATTTCAGCCACAGCCGTAAGGTATAACGCCGCCACAGACACCGAATCGAACCGGTGACTCCTTTTCCTCTATAATGAATGACAATGTAATTTGCCAAGACCCACTTTGCAATGACCATTGCCTGGTAATTTTCAACACGGTGTTGGTGTGGCCAGCATATAGTCCGGACCTCATCCAACGAAATTCTGTGGATATCCTGGAACGTCAGATCCGGCAGCTGAGACCCCCCACGGCCTCCTGACCTGCGAGGCACTGTACGACGTATGGGATCAAAATCTCATTGTTACCAGGACTGATTCGCCCACTCATCCATCCAATATTCCATATCCTATCTTTTATTTATCAAAGGCAACTTCGCGCAAAGTTTATACATAATGTTTAATCAAATATCGACTTTAACTTAATCCAATGGATCACCACTGAGGAGGGCGGAGTGTGAATATGAATATAGTTTGGTTTATTGATACTGATTAATTGATTTTTTTATGATATAAACGTGAAAAGATAAAAAAAATAGTAAAAACATAAAATGCTTTTCAATAGTTTATGTAATGTTCCTAGCAAACAAGGATTTTTTTATGCTATATTATATATATATATATGAGTACAAAGGGTGAAAGATATATATAGCAGAGTATGGTAGGTATATATATATATAGGTAAGATATGGTATATATATATATATATATATATATATAGGGAGTATATATATATATATATATATATATATATATATATATAGTAAAGTTTAAATATGGCTTTAATCACTTAATCAATGGATCACGGCTGAGGCAGACGGGTGGTGGTGTGATTGAATAGAGTTTGATTTATTGATCTATTGAATAATTGACATTTATTTGTTATAAACATGAAAGAGTAAAAAAAATTAGTAAAAATATAAAATGTCTATAATAATTTATGTAATGTTCGTGTAAAAACCATATTATTATGCTATGTCACACATGTAATAAAGTTTAAATATGACTTAAATGGTTTAATTAATGGATCACAGATGATAGAGGTATGGTGTGTGGTTGATTAAAGTTTGCACTTTTGATTAATTGATTTTTTTAATAAAAGGAATAAAAAAGATTTAGTAAATACTTAAAATGTTCATACGAAATTTTTTTTTGTTATGTTATACAAATAATAAAGTAAAAATATGTACTTTATTGACCCTAAGGCAGTAAGCCAATAAAGCAACTTACTGCCTTAGGGTCAATAAAGTACATATGTTTACTTTATTATTTGTACAACATAGCATAAAAAAAATTCAAAAAAGTAAATATTTTTAATAAAAAATTTAAAAAGTTAGTAAAAATATAAAATGTTTTAATAATTTTTA
>JABUQX010028179.1:55000-80000 GCA_015478945.1 Trachelipus rathkii | reverse complement strand
GTGATAGTAATTAATAATAGTAGTGATATTTATATTTGTATATATATAGGTTGTGTATGTGTGTATGTATTCTTAGGTTATATATATATTATTGGTTTTATTTTATAGTATTATAAGTATATATATATATACTATATAATTTATATAAGATTATATATTGATATATATATATAGCTATTATACTCATGGAATACTTAGGCTAGGTATATCAATAGAAATGACTATATATATTATATATATATAGGGTATGAATTTTAAAAAATATATTTTATTTAGTTTTGATATATTAAGAATGCGCCGCAATAGCCTCAGCTCTATATTATAGAGCACTCGCCCAACAAGAGCGAGGTCTCCAGGTTCGCTCACACTGGTCGGGTCGGGAAGAATGTGAAGCTATTCTCTCCTTGGCTTTGGTCCGTCCCTGCTGCGGAAACGTAAATAAGTGAGTAGCACCTCTCTCTGATTAGGGCTGCCCGTGAGTGGAGGGTGTTTATCTCTGTAAATATATATATATATATTATGTATTATATATGTAGTATATTATATATATATATATATATAGTATATATAAATATATATATATAGATATATAATATGATAGGTATTATATATATATATAGGGAACGGATGATGCAGAGTGTAGTAGAAAAGTTGTGAATGGTGGGAAGGTGGATGGTGAAATTAAATCTTTGGTGGATGTAATGGAACTAAGTCTTGAGTGCGGTAAAGTCTTGCACGAGAGAATGTTGTTACCTATGATAATGTATGGCAGTGAAACTATTGTCTGGAATAAGAGGTATAGATCTAAAGATGGATGGACAGATGGACAATCTTGGGGGCGTGTTAAGTGTGAGAAGAATTGATAAAACGAGGAATGAACGCATTAGGGAGCTGTGTGGTGTAAAGAAAGGAGTAAATGAGATAATAAATGAAAGTACATTACTATAGTTACGATGGTTTGATTGTGTCGTTAAGCGGATATGTAGTATGTTGGTTAAGCGGATTTATGGTGGTGCTGTGCTGAGGATCGACCGGCTGGAAGACCAAAAGAAAAAGTGGATTGAGTCAGTAAAGGAATGCCTGGAGAAGAGGAATTTGAGTTTGGCAAAGGCGAGAAGGAAGGTGCATAAAAGGAGTGAATCCCGTTGTTTTGGGGGGGGGGTACGGTTGTGGCCCACCTGGGCCAAGGGATGAACCCTACATTCACGAGATGCCATAGTGAGGGTCCGTCGCAGTCCCGTGAAGCTCTAGGGTGGATTTTTCTGACTGCGACGGGTTCTCAGTTAAGGTTATAAAGGGGGCGGTAAGACTGAGCTTTCTATTCGATTTGCGTCATATTCTTCTACTACTTTTCTGTTTCCAGTACATGTGACGCACCTTACTTCCAGTCCGGGGAAAGAAGGTGGGCGGTGATGATGATGATGATGATGATTGATGTGATGATGATGATAGATGATATATATATATATATATATATATATATTATATATATATATATATAGTATATACTATATATATACCCCTCTAAAAATATTTATTAAATAATATACTTATCATTGTATATATAGGTATGTATATATATTATAGTATATATCATAATATATATTTTATGATAGTATGTTTCAGTTAATAATATAATTATAACTAAATATATATAATAAAAGAAATTACTAATAAAATAATACCTAATAATAAAAGTTCTATATAAGTTATATATATAGAATAAATATAATAAGTATATATTTATGAATTATATAATGATATATATTTATAATATTGTTAAATATATATATATAATAGATTTTATATATTTAGATATTATATATAATATAATAGTTATATATATAATATATATAGCTGACCTTAAAAAAGACCTCGTAGTATATATATAATAATCGATAAATTTGTGAGATATAAATATTTATAAATAATAATCCATAGTACGTCGATATTCATTACTAGTATATATAGTAATATATTATATATATGGTACCTATAATATATCTATGAATATATATCCCTCCAACTAATTTAGTAAGTATATCCGTATATATATATATATATATATATACTAAAATAATTATACCCTTCGCTATATCAAATTATTAATGGTAGTATATGTGTCAATAAGCCCCCTATATAATTATATATCATTATATCGGTATATATATGATATTAGTGTATAGTATATCATATATATAGTAGTATATAACTATTGTTTTTAGCATTAGTGGAAGTTGCTGAGTGAGTGGGTGAGGGTGAGACGTTATGAATTCTTAAAATATATGATATACATATATATATATATAATATATATACTATATATATGTAGTATATTATAAGTATATTTAGTATATACTATATACTATATATATATATATATGATACTGTATAACTATATATATATATATATTATATATATATATACGGTATACTATATATATATATACCTATGTATGATAATAATAGTAAAATTATAATAATATATATATATATATATTTGTATACATATATAATAATATATGTTATAATAATACTATATATATATATATATAGTATGTATATATATATATAGAACCGGTTAAAAATACTCAGTTTTTATATATATACCTCAGTATAGAATATATTTGGAAAAACCCATATATTTATATAATAGTACCTATATATCAGTATATAAACCTATACATATATATGACTATTATTAGATAGCAAAATATATAATAGATATAATATATTTATATAGTAACTATATTATGATATATTTATATATAGGGGAATCACACCATCATTTATGGTATGATAAGACACTATGTGATTTAGATATAATATAATATAATATACTATGTAATATAGTATATATATAGCCCTATAATATTATTAGTAGGTATATACTACTGTAGGGTGAGGAGCTGATCCGGCCAATTTTTTACGCAATCTATCCATAGTATCAAACTTAACTAATATATAATATGAAGCATAAATATATAACATACTATAATAGTATATAGTAATAGTAATACCAATTATATCCGGTGGAATACCTATCAGGAGGTGAATATTCATCAAAGGAACTTTTAGTGAGTGCTCACTCGCTCTCTATTTGCGAACACGTCGTAGTATATTTTGACCGGTTTATTGTCCCTGCGAGCCGGCTAGCACTCTTCTGAATTTGTTCCAATCTATCTTCGCCAAGACTCCATCTTCCCTCGAGGCTCTCTGATCGACGGCACTCCATGTCTTGCTCAAGTAAATCGGTTCACCTTCGACTCTCCACATGCTCTTAATAGGTCTCACCTTCCAACTTGGGTGTTTCGTTCCTTCGCAGGTCTCTACGCTCTCCCATCCCTTCTGCCACATACTCCCCTCTTTGCAATGCTCTCTCAGGTGCCACCTTGACACACACCCATCAATCTGGCTGCGTATTTCCAATCTTATTCAATACTAGGCCCTTCAGCTCACAGACCTCCTTCTCTTATTCTTTCCTTTCTCTGTCTGTCTCATAAAAAGTCCTTTTTCCAAATTATTGCCCTTCATGAAAACGTTACAGATCTTCGCGGTTCTTTTCCGGACTTCGGGTATATTCATACTATCCCGGTCTCTTGTGGTGGTAGTTCCCGTGTCCTCTGCTTCCATATAATGAAAATCGGTGTTAAACAACACCCTGTAATTTCACCCTTTTTTACCTCTACACTCATTTCGGTTCTATCTAATATTTACGTAGATGATGGGATGACAACGCTGCTCTTACAGCACCTTCATCTCGAAGCGCTATCTAACTTGTGTATCTCTTTCTTGTACCAATTTTCCCTCCCTCTCGCTCTTCAAATACTCCGCCCATTAATACTTACATCTTCTCTCCTACTACTATCTTGTCCCTAGTCTCAGTCCCCCTCTCCACCTCTATTCTTAGCTCTCTCGCTTCCTTCTTCTCTACTGACCCCCATGATACTGAGCACCATGATCTCCGTCTTTTCTGTGTTCATATGTCAAGAAGAGAGCCAGAATTAGTCTCGCGGTCAGCAATAAAGCCCCGTTTGAAAAAACATATCACCTACTCTCTTCTCATCAACCCTGTCTTTTCCCTCTTCGCTCGCATTGCCACTGCCAAGTCATTAACATTAAAGATGGGTTTTGGAGACCGTTCTTGAGGTTAAATGCCCGTCAAATAATCATTTGTGAACACAGGGGAAAACTTACAATTACCTTCCTCAATTTCGTAACAATTGACAGTGGAAGCCCGCTCTTTTCTACACAGTCTTTTATTATTTAGTCACTTACAGCATCCTTTACGTATTATAAAACATATTTTAAACCGGGAACAAAACTCAAAATAATATGTTTAGAAGCTGTGAAGCGGGAAGGCACGTGCGGGCTTCCACCTTTGGGGTATTAAGACAGAGGCAACGAGTATGTCCTCAAAGCTCCAATGACCCCACCCGCTCTGAACCATTAAGCCTCCTCATTCTCATATTGCTGTTGTTTCTTACATTTATCTTGGTTTTTTGCTTTCTAAATATCACAATCTCTTCATTTCAGATTTGACCTTTTCCTCTTCATGTATTTTGCTACCTGTGTATGCCGCCACTCTGCGCTTATAATCTTGGTCAATATCGAGCCTATTCTTGGTTCTACACACATCGTCTCTGCTCATATAGGAGATTACTGGGAGGCTGGGAAAGGCTATTTCTTTCAGATTTCTGAAATGAAGTTCTACGGCGTAATGATGTATCTTTTATTGATACTCTTCGCACCGATATCCTTTCGCACCATGTTAATGCCCAGAGCGAACAAAGAGGTCCGGTCCGTGCTTGCTGTTTCTCTCTTCTATATCATCGCTGCTCTTATGCCAGTCTGGGCTCTGAGATGCTAGCTACTCTTCGACTATCATCCGCTCATTACCTTTCTTCTCTAGTATTCTTGAATAATCAGTATGTCACAAAAAAGTTAACAGAAAATTCCACTGTAGTATATATACGGTCTTGAGTATATCACTTTCTCCCATTTGATTATTGGAACGTATAATTAGGACTTTCCCAATCCTTCTGAGAATTTCAAACTCTTCCTATTAAATAGTTTGTCAAAAAGTTACCGTTCTTTCATTTTTCTCTTCCACCCTCTTTTTTCAATTCTATGGGTATCCCACGCATCTTCCAGGTACCCTTACTGTTCTCTCCAATCGCTTTTAGAGCCAACCCGTCTATCTCTCTCCATAGTCCGGATCTCCTCCTCTTCTCCTCCTGACTTTCCTCACCTCATAGCCTATCTTTTCCTCCTCCCTTTTCCATTCTAGGCATTTAAGCTTTCTCTGAGTACCGTACTGAGACTCCGTCCATATCTCCCTGCTTGTATCAGATATGACTCAAAGAGATTTCCGCCTTGCTTATCCTATGAGCATGTTGCAGAGATGCACTTCTCCCCTTCTTTGTATCCCTCTATATTTTTTGCCGAGTTCTTAAAAAGAGATGATCCTTCTCTTGCCTTCTCCTTGCCCATCGTTCGCCGCGATCGCATCAAACGTTTCGCCCATCTCATATGATCTTACTTCGCCTCGGCTCTCTTACTTTAGCATGAGAACTCTTCATCATAACTCGATTTACTCGGTAAACTCTCCTCTCACTTCACTTACAAGAGTCATCAGTCACTCCATATACTCAATCAAATCTCTCTTCAAAATAAGGCTCTCTTTCAATATAGCATCTTCTCACTAAATCCATAAACGACAATCATAATCTATGACCTCAGATCTCTCTCTGCCTTCCTCACCTCAATCATCATCATATCTCTCTCTCCTCTCTCTCTCTCCTCTACAACAGTAGCTTGGTGGGCAATATCACTACCATTATCAGTACTATCACCATCACCACCTTAAATAATATTCTCGCAATTCAAACACTCCTAACTAGAATAAAAAAGTCAATAACAACTAGTCTCAACCCCACTCTCTCTCCTCCCTCATACGGAAGTGCAAAAAACACCTCTCCTAGATATAGAGCATCTACAATTATATTATTCCTGAAAGACGAAATGGGTAAAATAAACGACATGGAATAAGGACTTACTTCTGAAGAAGTAATTCAAAACCAGAAGGCTTTATTATCACATTTTATAATAAAGGACCAGAACCGAATCTGTCAACAACTTTTCCTCATATACACTAAGTTATACTGGATGCTCTATACTCGGATAATATTTCAGAAAGAACGTCGTAATAGATGACACTCTCTCTTACCACCTTTCATTCAGATGCTTACCACCCACGAACTAGGTACTCTAGGTGCCTTACTTTCTTTCCTATCCGGTCTCTTACTCACATCCATATACCCTCAGCACTATAATGAAGAAGATAAACCTCATCCTATCTTTCACATTCGAATAGGTTCTTTACATGTATTCACTCATTCCTTCTATTATACAAAAAACAAATCCACATCATTCATCATACCATAACTCAAACACACACAACATTCCACTAATCTCGCGTGAAGTCCCTCTACCCATATTTCCTCTATAAAATAATGATTTCTCTTTTATCATCTGACTGTCTACACACACCGACCAAGCATACTCACTACATCTCTACATCAACTGAAACAATCTACACTTACACACTTACATCACACACCCATAATAACTCCTATTTATTCCCTTCTGCTCTTCAAATTTTTTACACTCCCTATTAAACAAACCACGAAAATAACAACCAAATAAATCTCCATGAACCCATAGTACCCTCTCAATTTCTTTGAACCCAACTCTCTCTTTCCATATTATTAAATTATATTATTATTATTTAAGCCGTTTGATCTGTTCCTGTTTTTATTGTTACTTAACCAACTTTCTTACAATTGAATGTATTTTTCCTCTACTTCTCTATATAAACGTCGTTAACTACTCATTTGTTCTACTCATATAATATTAAACATTAGAAACTTATAACTATTACTAACCTTTTATTAAAATTAATCTACTCTTACAAAGAGTTCTTATAAATTCCCTAGCTACTTAAGTTCTACAATGATCTTTATACCGGCAGACTAGATTATTTTCCCATACACTGTGAAATGCCCTTTCGATCCTCAAATTTCATCTTCTTATAGTTTCTTTAGTTTCAATAGCACAGATTCACCAAACTTTAATGAATCTCTTTCATCTGCCTTCACACATTCTCTGCTCCCATCATTCCATATACGCATTTAATCCTTTTTAGAAGATCTGTTATTTATAGTGTCTCTCGCTTCTACGATTTTCTTACACATGAATTCGTAATAACAAATTATTACTAACTACAAGTGTGTTATTTTCACAGACGGATAAAATCTAAAATAATTGTGCTTATCATCTTTTACCGTTCACATGATTAATTTTAATTGATTAAAGCTTTTATCTTCAGTGTTAGTTATCTTAGATTAACAAGAAACACTAAATCATCACATAACTTACTTGCTTCAAATTCTCGACTAATTTATGTTTTTCAACTCTCTTATGAATCACTTCTTGTTTAAACTCTTATTTATCAGTAACCTTTTTTTTAAATGCTTAAATAAAGTCTTTTTACTCAAATAATATATATTATTTTAATGTTCCTACTATTGGATACTCGGTCGTATTAATGGTAAAAAGTATTCTTTAAAGACATCCTTTTAAACATTTAATCAACATGATACTAATAACCTTGGTCACTCGATTTAAATAATCTCGTCCAAATATAAACATCATATTCCTATTATCCAGTTCGTACTATAATCTAGATTGTTTTACTTTGAATCCAAAGCTTCATATATCTCGTTTCAAAATTTTATATGTCAGAGCGATTCTATTAATATATCATATATTATTATTCCTATACATATCCACCATAGTAAGTCCTATGAAAGTGCCATCTCAAAATAGGACAAATGCTTCTACACTTATCACTTCATTGGCTATAGATATTTTTCACGGTTGCGCAAAAACTATAATCTCTTTGATGATCATTCTCTTTCGTCAATTTCACCTTACATTCTATCAATCTAATCACTAATTAATACCTTCCTCTTAAACCTATTCATTTTCACAATTATTTGATTTTTTGTACATTACCTTTAGATCCTACTATTTTCTTTCATATTCTTATAATCTTAGTCAAGATGTATTTGGTCATAGTTTTTCTTCTCAAATCTTAATCAATGTTCTTATTTTTTTTTTATTTCTTGTTGTCGTATTCAAGTTGTATTTTGTGCTTGTTTGTCTTATTCAATGAGCTAGTTCGTTTTTGTCATTTTTTTACGTTGTATTCAATTTTGTGTTTAATCAATGTTCTTTCAACAATACTTGTCTTATTTAATTTGAATTCAATTTTCTTTTAAAAAATTAATATGGAATCTTTTTGGGGTGTTTGTTCCCTTTTTGAAAAGAGGAGGGGACGCGAAAACCGTAATTTTTGAAGGGGGGAGGGGGGGGGGGGAGGAAAAAAAGTTGGAAATGCAGAGATTTGTCCAATTCATTCAAAATCTTTTTCATATAATATTATAAAGTAAATTTTTGTAAGATAATATTATACTATATATAGTATTTAAATATTAAATAATCTTTTTTGTTGATAGTCGCACATTATTAGCGTGGAGTACATGGCTGGATAAAGTCGGGACTTGCCGGATAGCGGAAGGTTTGACTGGTCTGAATAAGTGCGAAGGAGGAGCGCTAGCGGACTACGTGTTCTCGAGGTGCAGAGGTGCGCTAGCGGACTACGCCCTAAATGAGCGGGGTGCCCACCCTGATATATATATATATATAATAATATATATATTATTATATATATATATAATATATAGTTATATATATATATATAAATATATATAGTATATATATATATATATATATATATAATATATACAGATATATTATATACAGTATATATATATATATATATTATATATATATACTATATATATATATATATAATATATATATAAGTATATTATATATTATTATATACTATAATATATATATATGAATATATATATATTATATATATATATAATATATATAAAGGTTAACTTCTTTAAACACTTGTTGGAAAATTTTGGCAGATGCCGAATGCAGAAATTTATAACCTCGTCACGACCTGTTCATAGTTTATATTCCCATGCGGACATTTTAAACTTTTCCTCAAAAAATAAAAGTATGCGATTCGTCATTTTTAGATGAATAATAATTTTTCTCAAGAATACTTTGGATGGAAGACTGCTAAGCGAGGAGTAATTATTTTCTGTCGTTATAGTGCTGCTATGCTGTGAGAACGTTAGCTTAGTCTCCTTCCATCCAAATTAAGGTAGATTTCTCACACACTCTCTCTCCTTCTTTCCCAGACTCTCAGAAATTGAAATTCTCTTGGTATAATACAAGAATTTCAATTTCTTTAAGAATCTTCACTATTTGAATGTTGTTTTCTAGATTTTTTACCTACTTTTTTCGCGTTGTACACTTAACTGACCTCTCATGTCATTTTCACTTTCTTTCAAACTTAGTGAAAAAACGTAATAACTTTGCAGTTAACTTCTTTTCTTATGCTGCCTAAAGATGATGTTTAGATTTATGATTCGCCATCTGGACGTGTATGGCAAAATCTACAGTTATTGTAGAATAATGCTCATTTTCTGAAAATGGTTAGTGGCCATGACTCATCGCCCCAACCAGATCCCGTTGGACACTACTGAACCTTCTTCTGCTAACTGCTACTTTACTATCAGCTTTCCACTTCAATTATTTGCATATTTCTTTCCATCATCAATTTTTTTTTTCTACTCATTCGATTTATTTCATTAGAAAATTAAGTCAAGTTTGTATCTTGGGTCTCTACAGATACTTTAAAACAATTAATCTTTTGTTTGATCACTTGTTGTCTATTGATTCAGTAATCTTCCTGTCTTTTTCATTAAATCTAAATCTCTAATGCGTTTTTTCAGCTCTTTTTTAACAAGACGAAGTCTGCGTCTTGCATGTCATACCTCAGATATTGCTGAGAGACTGCTGGAGAGCCTCACAATTATGTGAGAATAATTGGGAGTGGATATAATTGATTGCATATAGTTTTCCTGTTTTAACCATGAGAAGATGGTTGCCAAAAAACTTCCTTAGAATTTTTTTTCAAGTATTTTGCCATTTCATAGCAGTCAAAAAAGCTTCTTAAATGGATTTGTTGTCATAAAATATTGGAACTTGCAAAAACCATTCATACTCTTCGTTCTTTCCAGGAAAGCAAGAATATGTCACTATTCTCCTCCACTTGTTTATATAACATCCTTTGGAGATTGATAAGTTTGGGGCTAGCAAAATGTGGATCCAAGTTCTTTGTATTCTTTTTTTAAGTTCATTATCAAAGCTAAAAAACTGGCATAATATGAAACAATCTGGAATAAAATTCGTATATTACAAGATTACAATAAACTGTTCTTTTCGGGCTAATAAATCTTGTAAAAAAAAACACACTGATCATTATGTTTTTAACGAAAGAAAAAAAACTTTGTGTACCTGCTAAAATACAGTTCCAAGTTTGCATGTTACATGCTCCATCTCGAAGGATCAAATGGATTTGTTTAGGAGGAATTTCCCTACAATTATTCATTCATAATTTCGTCAAAATCTCATTAGTGATTTTTATAATTCCAGGGAATGAGAACACCTTTAGTGTGGAGACAATACTTTGCAATGGAGTACACAAGTCACATTTTTTTAAAACTCGTTTGGGTAATGCCAGAGATAGTCATGAGATATAAAAAGATAAATAAATGACTCGTGATGAATTATTTAGATCATCTATATATTCTTAGTTAAATAATATCTGATCAGCCTTTATAGATAATACTTCTCGAATACTGATTACCTCAATTATAAGATTGTTTCCTGTATGAAGTTTAATAAAAGTATGATAACCATCTTCTCTACATAAAAATATTTAATCTTACTAAGCCGATAATAACAGTATACTACTTTTGATAGATTGAGAAAACGGTCATATGACTATCTCAGTAGCATAGTGTGGAACATAATATACCCTCTCTTTCTTTGGTGAACTAGTTAATAGCGCTTTTACTCATTGAGAATAAATTCATTAGTTTTTTATATTTTATATGTGATTTGACATTATCTAATATGAAATTATGCACAAATCGTTTTTTTTTTGGGGAAGAAACTCTGCCTTAAAATCCACTATTATTCTCACGAACATTATGGGATATCATTGCTTAATATGTGGTTTCCCCTTTCTAATAGTTATTATGCAATATTTTCTTATATATAATTTTTTGGACTTCCAGATATTCATTTCGATGGTCCCTTTCTATTCACAATATTGTTTCATTGATATTTTCATTCAAAAGTTATCAAAGTAAAATATGATAATTTTAAATAGTAAATTATTATAGATAAAATTTTTTATTAATTTACATTTTATTAATATTAATATCGAAAATAATAATTCAATAGTTCAATTCAACTATTATTATTCCAGCCACGGAAATATATATTATTATTTAATTGTTAATAATTAACACGGCAATTTAAATATCCGGTTCCAAGCTCAGCGAAATCTGAAATTAAATCAGTTACCTAATGGATTACACCCAATCTAACATATTAATATATATTAGTATATATATTATAATAATCAATATAATTTATATATATATATATATAATTAAATCATAATTATATATATTAAATTATAATCATTAAATTATAAATAATTAAATAATTATTATTATATATATAGTATTATATTATATATATAAAATAATAAATAATAATATAAATTTTAAATAAAATTTTAATAATATTATATATAATATAATATAAACTTAAAATAAATATAGATACTAAAAATAAATATAATAATAATTAAATGTACAGTATTATTATATAAAAATAAATGTAAAATTAATATATAATAAAATTAAATAATATAAAATATATATAAATTAAATTATAAATTTATATAATTCAAATATATAATTGAAAATAATTATCTATACGTTAAAATTTTTAAATAATAAAATAAAATACAATTTCTCGATATTTGAATAAGCCTGGACCATACTGGTACATTTAAGAATTATACAATGAAACTTTCTCACACTTGAAATAAAATTAAAACTTTCAATTTCAGACCTAATAATAAGAAATTACGAATTAATAATAATAATATGTCCTTTCCGTTAAGATATTTTCTATATATTTTTAAAGCTCAATGAGAGAAGTTCACATAAATCATTCACGAAATAATAAATAATTTAATTAGATAATAATACATTGATCAGGAGATGCACACTCACAACTCAGCGTTAATGATAGATGCAAAGCTCAATAATGGAATAATTGGCATATTCTTCGCATAAATTGTGTTATATGAAGGCATGAGCAATTGATATATATTGTTCATTTTAACTGTTAACTTCTCATTTTAGCCGTGCTCGATAGTGCTCCATTATTCCACGTGAATGCCATTTATGAGAAATCTTTCTATCTTTATATTCTTGTGACTCCAATTTAATGTTAACTAACGAAGTTAACAATTTTCTTTATACTGGTAATATTAGTATTGTTCTTGTTTATAGTGTTTTTCTATCGATATGATCCTGTTAATTATAGCATATCCAAGTTTTTTTGATCCATTATATCTGTGCAAATTTCGCTCCTCTCAGATCTGACAAGGAGTAACCTACGATGGGAGGATTTTCCTTGAAAACTTGCCCCTGTAAAACATGGCGAGGAACTTTTATTGAATTGAATTCTAGTGTACCTCAGAATTCTAATATCTCGATAGTGAGTTATTTTACTCAATATTTTATTAAAGTTCCACTTATAGTCATAGCAAAGAGTACTCCTAACTTTCCAATTTTACCAGATCTTCAGTACTGTGAGACTCACACTGGAATCTAGTCTGATATATCTAAAATGGTGTATGGATCTATTCACGTGATCAAATAAGTTTGTTTACTATAATTTTGCACTATTTGTTATACATTTATTCCCTTCTTTTTCATTGAATATATTATTGTCATTTATGCTGATTAAATATCCCTTCATCTATTATTAAAAGTGTGTTTCGTGACGCTAGTCAAGTCATATTTGTGATTGAGTATTTCTTTGAGGTTTTTTTTAAAGATATTGGTTATTAGTCTTCGATTTGTAGTGTATCTCACTCTCAATTAGTATTGGAATACTTGATATCTGGAAGATGAGAAACGCTCAGGTAGTACCGACTCAGCATCATATTATTATTAGTAATTATGTGGATCTATTATGTATGTATTTGCAGAGTATTCTTTGAGATTATTTTCATAGATAGTACAAGTATGTGATTGATAAGCTTTACTTCCATCTTGTCTCTTGCAATCTTAAAGATTTTCCGCTTTTCCAGAGCTTATTTACCCGCTTTTAGAATACTGTCTATTATATTTTCATTGTGGGTAATGTGCTGCTTTTGGCATTAGCTATAATTTTGTCTCGCGCTTGAGTCTAGTTAATTATAGATTAGTGCTGTCACTTAATGTAGATAATTGTTTGGGGAAGCAGCATTCCAATAGCAACTTGCTTAACTGGCCTAAAGTAGAGTGAACTCCACTATCATCATTCGCTCGCTGCAATAGTGTTATATAAACGGGTTATCATCTAGCAGAACATTAAGTGTGTCACTTTAGTTAGTTTCATATGCGTTGTAGTCTCAAAGATTTTCTTGTCTGAAAGATGCAAACAACTGTTACTTCTTCGTTTTGACATTCAATTAAAATCTAGTAAACCATTTACAGCTTCCTTGTTCACTCATACGTCTCATCATTTTATTTGAATTTTTCCAATCGTATTGATTATGTTTATTTTGTATTCGTATCCGTAACTAATAGTGCTAATTATACTTGACCTCTTGTTATTATTTTTGTAATTATCTTTTAAATAAATTCTAGTTCTTTAAGTATAACAAATTTTCTTGGATATATTTTGACGTGAATATGTTTTGCGATTTTTGTCGTTTAGTTATTACTGCTATAAACGTTATTTAGATAGATATTTGATTTTATTCTTTCTTCCACATAATTTCTATAATATATTTAGTCAATTACAATAATTAGCTTTTGGCCCATGTATATGTTGAAGCATCCTATTTTTTATATGTATCTACAATAGACGTGTACCTCTTTATGCAATTATTTTTTAATGGGTTGTCTGCAGCTGAATATCAATGTCCATCTTTTGTATGTGATCATATTTATTAATTCATTTTATCAAATATTTCTCCCGTCTACAAGGTGACTTTCCTCCTAAGTTTTCCGTATAGTGACAGTATATCTGTTCTCTCATCTCTCTCCTCATGCTTTGCTCTCCTTTTTTAACATGCTCTTCTCCTTTTGGTTCTTGCTATAATACATGATTACTTCTTCTAATATGGTCTGTTCCTCTCATTCTTCTATTAACATTCTATCTATCTTCTTCTTCTTCTTCTTCGTTTCTAATCTTCCATATGTCTATTTTCTTTGACAATTTTTCTTCTCCTTTGACATTGCACTTATCTTCTATAACGTGTTGTTTGGCTTGACTGTTCGTGCATATCATTAGTAGTTTTTTCCTATTCTTTCTTTGTCTTTACTAGTCTTTCTTTGATTCATTCTTACTTTTAGCTACTTTTACTTTCATTTACCCCTTCCTCTTTACTTCTCTTCTTTCTTCTGACGATAATATCTACTGGTTCACCTTCTTCGTCTCAATTATTATAGCTCATTATTATTATTGTTCTCATTATTATTAATTGCGTGAGCACGTTCGAGTTTGTCTTGTCAATCACATATATACTTAAAGTGGGGGGGGGTTATGTAATGTTATGTGTTAGTTATTATATTCTAATACTGGTAGTTAAGGTTTAGGACTCTATTTCGTGTATTCAATATATTATAATTAAAGTTTATCTAAAAGTATATTATTATGTATACGTAATGATAATTAATTATTAATATTTGATTATAACTATTTAATCATTTTTAAAGTGTTTTTCTTTAGAAAATTATTATTTTATCCATATAATTTTATACATTATACTGAATATAAAATAAGATAAAATTATTATTATTTAAATTTATAAATTATATATTTAATTATATATTTATATAATCTTATTTATTTATGAATTTAATAGTTATATATATATATAATTATATTATTATATTTATTATTTAATTATTATTATTATTATAATTATAATTATATTATTTATACGTGATTGTATTATATTATAATTGTAATATTTAATAGTATATTATTTTATACTGATTCTGTAATATAATATATTAATTTCATTTATTATTTTTAATCAACATAAAAATTTAATTCGATATAAAAAAAATAAATCTAAATTAATAACGTATATATATAATATTATATATTAGGGTTGGCAGTTATATATATATAAATTAAAGCTATTTTGTTCGTTTTTTTTTTATATAAAAATAATAATAATTTGAAGGCCATAAATAAAAATTTTTATATTTTTTTTTAAATTTATCTCTTTATTTTTTTGTCTTATTAATTCTTTTTCTCACAGCTAAACCACATTTTGTCCATTATTATTATGTATATTTTAATATATATATAATAATAATAATACTCATTATTAGTGTGTAAAATTACCAATATTGGTAAAAGAGTATTGCTAATATAAAAGTAGAGTTTAGACTTAGTAAAGTTTTATTAGGGCTTATTCTGATTATTATTATGGGATTATCTAATTATAATTTATTTATTTGCATTTTTCACTTATGAATTTGCTATAATTTTTCAACTAATTATAATTAATTATTAATTACTATATATATAAATTTATAATTTATTGATTATTAATTATTTGCCTAATATTTGCAATTTTTATTATATTTATAATTATATTATTATTGATTATTTATATTATTATTATTATTATAATTATTATTTTATTATTTTATGATTTAATTTTATTATATATTATTATTATTATTATTATTTTATATATATGTTATATATATATGTATTTATAATTATATTATATTATATATATTTATATATATATACTCTCTCTTGTTACAAACTGTAATTTTCACTTATACTTCATCATGACTCAAGGTTATATTATTAACTGTCTATATATAAATTCTTCTACTTTAATAATTAATTCAGTCACAATTAATTTTTTTTATCAATAAACTTTATGAATCAATGTAAATTTGTTGTTCTTTTAAAGGACGTATATTCGTCAATGATGTAACATGATACCTCATACTTAGTTTACAGAAAAAAAAGCTGTCTCACTTATGTGGTGACACAATTTTATAATCAATAAATACTATTAGCTCGGAACTGCAGCTCATACACTCTAAATAAGAATGTATCTCACTAATAAAATATAGCTCTAATTATGATGAGCGATATTTGTCCGTATCTTCTTACTTATTTCAATTATCCAAATCCCTATCTTGCAATTTAAAATTTCTACATTTAGATCTTCATTGAAATAGTAAAAAATTATTGTATATACGCTATCACATAGCTATGATAGGTTTAAAGACCATCAAATTATTATATTATATGATCAGGTTATGATATATAGTTATATATATAATATAGTATGATATATATATTATATAATAGAAAAAATTACATAGTGAGTATATATTTATATATATATATAGGTGATAATATATTTAATAAAATATATTATAATATAAAAATAAAATGAAATAAATATAATTGTTTTATAATAATAACTAATGACAAACATGAGAGGTGGGAGTGTTTTAAAAAACTTAAAAAGGTGAATAGGGTATTTAAGTTTGGTTAGGGTAAGGTTTAGATTAGGTTAGACCGTTACCCAAAAAAATTTAATGTAATTTATCTTTCAAAAAATATTATTAAAAAAAAAATAACGGATGCATATAAATTAATTGATTTCTATCATTTATTATATGAACGTAAATATAAAATAGCACAAAAATTAATATCAATATAAATATTATAAAATAACTCATAATATTAAAAAAATAACTATAATAAAAATATAATATATATACTATACTATATATATATATATATATATATATATATATATACAATACTTATATATTTAGTATATATATATAGTAAATTATATATATATAATAATAAAATTATATATATCATTTATAATATATATATATATATATTAGTATATTATATATATATATACTTAGTACAGATAAGTGGGTAAGGCGAGCTTTTTGGCTCAACTTTAAGAACAGGATTCCGCCTCTCAGTATGGTTCGAAGTTCTAGTTCGGGCCCCCACAGGGTGAACGGACACAAAAAAAATTTGTCGTTAGAGTAGGAAATTTTCTGCAATATTTACGTATAATTGCACATTTACAGGCATAAGTGTATATACAACTAATCTTACAATTCACAATGCACACATCACCACCATAGACCAAACATACAACCAGAACAGTCTATTCACAAAACAGATCACCTGAAGTTGCAATGCTATCTACAGCCATTGGAAAATGCGGAAAAAAAACGTACTAGGAAATGCAGAACCCACGCTTTACGTGGCAAGCATTCCGACTACGTCGCGCTGAAGCGGCGCTTTGCTATTTGGGCCTAAATATTCCGTGCGAGCCTCCCTCGCACTTGGCTCAGAAACTAAAAATAATACCATAAAAATTACTTTCCCTGACTCAAACTACCCTTCCAGTCTTGGGGAGAGTAGGTGTGTAATAATAATATAAATAAAAAATAATAAAATATACTATATATATACTATATATATAGTATCATATTATATATATATATTATATATATATATATATAATATATATATCAGTATATATAAGTATATAGTATAAAGAGCTTATATATTATATATATATATACTATATATATATATTATATATAATACTATAGTATAGTATATTCACTATATATATATTATATATATAATTATTATATATATATATATATATATATTTTATTATCTATAGTATATTATATATTATACCTTATTATATACTACATTATTTACAGACTTATATATTATAGTATATATATTCATTATTCGAATATATTATATATATTATTGTACTATATATATTTATATACTATATTAATATTATATGTATATATTATATATATATGAGTTATATAGTATAACTATAATATATATATATAGATGTAATATATATATAATATATTACTATATATTATATATATAGTACATATTATGTATATATATTCTACGAGTTTACTATATCTTTATAGTTCATTATATTTATATATATTATATAGTAGTTATATATATATTATATAAGCTATTATATATTATAGTAATATATGTTATACCACTTAATGATTATATATTAGGGATGTACAGATACCAGAAAAGAGGCCGATACCGGTACCGATACCGATACTCGTATTTTTTTAGGTGCCGATACTGATACCGATACTAATTAAATAATAATTTACACTGTAATAAGACGATAGAACATTTTTGTACTGGTTGGCAACTCAAGGTTGCATTCCCTTGTACAACCAATACTTATTCATTTTATATTTCATTATTTGGTGTGTAATAATATATTGTATTTATATAAATAAAAATTCAGAAAAGGTTTAAGTTTTTATAATTAATTGCTATAATATTTAATATTAGATTAATCTTTTTATGATTTTCGGTAAGAGAATTTTTCTCATTTCCATCTTATCCAGTAACCAGTATTAACAAAGTTTACCTACTAATATTTGTTTAACATTATTACAATTTACAAGAAGATTCTTCTACTTCAGGAGATGATAATAATGAAAGAAGAGACCTCTCAATTAATCAGCTGAAAAGATTAAATAAAAAAAATTTCCTATTATTCAAAACATGACATAATAATATACTCCTTTTAAGATAAAGATAGATATTCATTACTCAAATTCAAAAATTCACAAATTGGGATGCAAAAAAATTAATATTTCACTAGTATCTGGCGAGAGCTGGTTCCTTTTTGGGCTGTTATACATTCCTACCTACACTATAAATGCGCTCGCTCTCGACTTATGAAGGAGTCGGTGCTTTGATAATTATTTGCCTGCTAAGCACTGACTTAAATTAATGAACATCACCTCCTGGCCCATTTTCATGCCACCGCATTAAAAGGATTCTCTTCGTAGGCAGCATCTCCCATCTTTTCGTAGAACCTCATCTCTTCACAGATTGCAAATTTGACTATTTATCTTTGCTCCATTTGATGAACTGTCCTTCAGTTTTTTTACGATTGAGGTTTCTACTTGGTGTGATTACTTTGAAGGTGAATGACATGATGTCAATGCTAATTCGGGCCATGAACTTATTCAAAGATCTAACATATCAAACTCACTTTAGGGGTTTATTGCTGAAAAAAAAGCCCACCATCGTCACTAATCAGTGCTGTAAGCCAAGGAGGTGCAGATAGGCGGCTTGCATACTTCTGTGATCTTTTTTTTTTTTTTTTTTTTTTTTTTTTGTTCTCAAATACAAGCAAGCTCCTCGTTTAGTGCTATTTCATAATGCATTCTAGAAAGTGGTTCACCGTCGGAAAGAATACATTCTTGTGGGGTTTCAGCTACCTTAAGAAAGAATTCCTTATTAGAACCCTTTGTATTTTATTTATTTTTTATTTTACAGTTGTCACCGCCACTTCACGGGCAGAAACCTATTCAAGGGAGGAGGTGTTAAACGCCTCAAAAATTCAATCTAACGCAGTATTACGCAGAGAGCACAGACGAAGGTCTTATAAAGTGAGGGAGATTAATTGAGTAGGTAAACACAGTATGATGGAAAGAGAATTCGCACAGTAATTCAGAAGTGTGTCAGGAAAAAAGAGATTTTCCGCAGTGAACTTAGGTCTGGAGTTATTAAGTATCAACACAAAAACTCATGTGCAGACACACAGCACCCCTTGTGTTACGAGGGAGTCGTAAAGGTGGTGGTACCTGCGAGTAGGAAAGTTCCCTCGGGCACTTGCCGCTACAAGTACCTTATAGGAAAGGATAAACCACCAACATTAGCTCCGCAAAATATAGATACTATGAAAGTACAGGACAGTTTAAAGCTTTTGGCCTGGCCATTGACTCGACACTATCCAAAAGCCGGTGAAAATCAGAGTCCTCCCAGATATGAATGAGCAGTACTCCATATAAGGCGGATGAGACCCTTGTAAGCTGGAGTAACTGAGAAGAGGAAAAAAAGTCTCGCTATCTAAACAGAACTCAGTTTTTTAGAGGCCGCCCTAGCAACCGTGTGATTTGAGGTTTAATACATTTTTTTTTGTTTATGTTAAGGCCAAGGTAGGGTTTTATATTGTCAAACAGGAGAGACTATTACGAGAACAGTCGAAAGAAGACAGGAAAGTTTAGGTGTCTAGAGAGGGAGATTTGTTAGTAAGTTTAGTGATATTTTTAAAGAATTAAATTTTCACAAGCTTGAGACTTTCTCGTTATAAATTAATCCAGATCAGCTGAAAAGTTGTTCGGAAAGATTAAGACGAAAGCCAATTCTTGAAGTAAAAGAGAGAGCAGAATTGGTACGAGGTTGAAGAAATGATAAGGGTCCGATATCATTCAGCATATGAGTGATATGAGTTAAGATGTGCAGGTGTGAAAAGATCAATAATGATAAAGCAGGAATAAGTAGGAGAATAAAACAGAAACCCTGAGAATACACCACTATAGCAGAAAAAGAAGCCGCCCCATCAACAAAATGCCAACATTTGAGCGATTTGAAAGAAAGCATGACAAAAACTAGATATAAGCAAAGAGAAGAAGAAAACACAAAGGAGGGGAGCTTGGAGGAACAAGTGACGGCGCTCAATACCCGTCAAATGCTTTGGATATGTCAAAAGCCACCACACACAAGCCTTCCCGTAGTTCCTAAGGGCCGAAAACCATAAATCTGTTAGATTGAAAAGTATATCGCCAGTAGATCTCTAGCACCGAAAGCCATGAGGAAGAGCTAGAAAGAAGGAATGATGATCCAGAAGATTAAAGGAGAGGAGTTGAGAAGGGTTTCAAAGATCTACAGAAAGAATAGCAAGCTAGAGCTATAGGGCTGATAGTAGTAAGGACAGAGAAGATCCTTTTTTCGGAATTAGTTTGGACATAAATGCTGCGCTTCCACCACTTGAGGAAAGTGCTAGTTTTGAGGCAGTATAGAATATAGTTGACGAGGGGCGGGGATCAGCACGAAGCACACTTCCTCAAAACTCGGAGAGGAATTGCCATCCGGGCACCCGCCTTCCTATACGTTCATAGATTTCAGGAGCCTCATGCATCAGATCAAATGAAATTACAGGTAAAAGCATTAGGACACCTGAGAGAGAAGGAGACGAAGAGGAATGCCAGAATCGTCCAGGCGTATGAGTTAAGTTAGGAAAATTAGCGAAGCCTAAGCAGTATGATTGCCTTTTCAGTTGGAGTTATTAACATCAGAATCATCAGAGCGAATTAGAGGAGGAAAGGGACAGATTTACAGAGGTTGTTAGAGATGTTTTGGCAAGGATGCCCAGAGAGATTTGTCAGTAGGAGAACCCCCAAGGAAGGTCAGCTCTTTCGGTTTTAATGAATAAGTCCGCTTTGGCTCGTCGAAGAGCATAACAGAAGCGATTTCTAAGCTGAATGAAAATTAAAGACTAATTAGCAGAAGCGAGAACGAGAATTTTTCCAACCGAAGCACTGTTCTCTAGACCTGAATGGCCAGAGAACAAAGCACGATCGAACCATGGGATTTTTGAGTGAGCAAAAAAGATTTAGTCCAAGCAAGGAAGAATTTGAACCTTGGCTCATCCCATTCAAACAATTACAAGTATCCAACTTTATCGGCAGAAGCTGAAGTCGTCGCAGAGTTCAAAACCAAGTTACTCCATATATAGTAGCGTTAGAAGCAACGCAATGCCCGCCCAATCGGCCCGATCAAATAGCCAGAAAAAACGCATAGGGCCAAGATGGAGATGCTTGGAGAGAAAGTATAGAAAGCGACTAAAACTAATAAATTCCGGATTTACGCTATTTGTTGTCGACTGCTCGTACTATGCACCACAGAGACGTTACCATCAGAAATTACCGTCACCATCAAACTCTGCATAGAAACTCAGGGAATTATGTATTTCGTTCCAGAATCGTACAAAACCTATTCCTCATGACATTAAAGTTCTTTTTTTTCCGTAGAAATTTTATTGTTCCTCTTGGCTCCTCTTCCCAATCTCTCTTTCTTGCATTTTACAACAAAAAAAAGTTAACTATTACTGTTTTTCCTTCCTCTTCCTCTTCCCTCTTTCCCACTTCCTTGCGACGGCACAACTTCCATTTTCCTTCTGCTAAAGATCAAATTTTTACCTCTAATTTCACTATTAACCATTCTAGAACTATTCCTCCTTCTCCACCCCTCCACCCCTCCACCGCCCTTTATGTCTAACATCGTAATTTTTTAAAGATTTTATTTCTGCTCTCTCCTGGTAAACAATTTTATTTCTGCTTTTCCACTTTGACCTTTCCTTCCTGTTGAAAGAGTGCACTCACACTTCCTGTACTGAAAATGAGGGACCCCCCTTCAATCCACTAAAAGAGGGACCCCCTCTCAACCCTGTAAAAGAGGGAACCCCTATCAATCCTCTAACTATCGCCCTATCGCTTTAACTTCCATTCCTTCTAAAGTTTTCGGATTCCCCTAATTCCTCTTAATTCATATTGACATATTAATTCCCCTCATCTTATTTCTGATAGCTATTATGACATTTTGTTTCTTAATCTCTCGGATTCATTCCTTTGTTCTTCGGAATTTCTGTGAATCTTTTTGTTTTTCTGACGGTATTCATTTCGAAAGTCTTTGATAGAGTCTGGGACAAAGCTTTAATATCCCAATGTCCCTTTTTCGGTGTCTATTTTTCTCTCTGAAGCCATTTCCCTGATTTCCTTTAAAGTCTTTCTGTAGCAGCTGCTGTGAACGGCCACAGCTTATCTTTTAAATATATTAATAATGGTGTTTCAGAAGGTTCTGTCACATCCACAACAATTTTCCATTTTCACAAATGACCGTCTCTCTCTCTCTCTCTCTCTCTCTCTCTCTCTCTCTCTCTCTCTCTCTTTCTCTCTCTCTCTTTCATAATGTATCCATGTTAACGCTGACGATTCCACTCTTCATACTCCCTTCACTTTGATTAACATCCTACTCAACTTCAAATAGCCGCTGCTACAATGGTGGCATTGGTTTAACTGAGCTCTGATCTTTTTTCATTTCTAATTGGGGTGGAGAGAACATGGTCGTTTTCAATGTCTCAAAAACTCAGTTCCTTCATATATTAACTTAGCAAAATCTTCCACACGACAATAACATTTTTTGAGAACAATGACAGAATATAATCCTTCATCTTTTCTCGTAATCTTTCTTAAAAGAATCTCAAAATTATTTCTCCCACTAAATAAGCATCGAAGAGATTAGGTGATATGAGATGTTTCAAAAATTTCTTTACACCACCCTAGAAGCTTGCCCTGAGTAGGAGCGCTGATCATTACTGAAGGGAGTTTACATCTCTTGTTTGAATCTTATCTGGAGTAGTTCCACTCACGCAGCCCTTCTTTAAAGGCTCGAATTTCAACACAGTTTTATTCTCTCTCTCTCTCTCTCTCTCTCTCTCTCTCTCTCTCTCTCTCTCTCTCTTCTCTCCAGATTTCGGACCTCAAACATAACTGCTATTCTCATTCTTATGTCCACTCAACTGGCAAAGCTTGGAACACGCTTCATTCTTCTACTTTTAAACTTCATATGACTTATGCACACACACACACACAACATATATATATATATATATATATATATATATATATATAGAGTATATATATATATATATATATAGTATATATATATATATATATATATATATATATATAGTATATATATATATATATATATATATATATATATATATATATATATATATATATATATATATATATATATATATATATATATATATATATATATATATATATATATATATATATATATATATATATATATATATATATATATATATATATATATATATATATATATATATATATATATATATATATATATATATATATATATATATATATATATATATATATATATATATATATATATAAACTTATAATTAATCCGATAACATTTTAATCTTTGCTCTTTTCCTTCATGTACTTATTAAGTAATGGATTGAAACAACGTAACGCTCAAGGTCAAATTTGGAACACAATCATTTATCCATGAAAAACGATAAAATAATTTAAAAAATTGCTATAAAAATGGAAAAAAATTGAAAAATAAAATTTAAACTTTAATTGTTTATAAATTTTAAAAATTAAATTTTATATTTAATGTAATGACCATAAAAAGATGTTTGACGAAAAATATATATTATATTTTAAGTATATGTAAATTTGTGAGCTTATACGAGTATATATATATATATATATATATATATATATAGCAGAGAAGATATATATATATATATATATAGTATTGCTGTTATCTATATCTATATATATATATATATATATATATATATTGTAATTTGTTATATATATATATATATATATATATATATATATATATATATATATATATATATATATATATATATATATATATATATATATATATATATATATATATATATATATATATATATATATATATATATATATATATATTCACTTCGATATGGCCTTTTCCTTTAAACATTCCCATATTTAAATGTCATAATAAGGTAAAGTATATTTACTATTTTCCAAAAATATTTATATGATTCTTTTTTCTTTTTTTTTTCTTTTTTTTCTTGCATATTGAAGAGATATTTTTAATTAAAAAAATAATTTACAAATAATAAATAAAAATTGACTCTGACCTCTTCTCTATTGATTGTTAGCTACTTTTTAATTATTTTTTTTTTTTTAATTAGTTTTTTTTTCAAATA
>JABUQX010028179.1:47500-50000 GCA_015478945.1 Trachelipus rathkii | reverse complement strand
TTGAAGATAATTTCAGATTTCCTCAGCCTTACTACGGGTACGGAGATTATTTTGATGATCATTTTAATGAACTTTCTCACCCTGAATATCCATTTCAAGGGTATGATTGGTATAAACCCTTTAATCCTGTTAAATACGACTACATATCACTGTCAGATTATGAAAATTTCCAAAAATTAAACCTTCTTAGTTCTTTGCAAAAGTATTTTGTTAATCATAAGTACTACAATACTAATAACTTCTTTCCTCATCCTGCTACTATACCTTTTAGTCCATTTCCTAAAGGTCATTTGCAGAGTAACTTGCATAACGGCCAAGTGCAAAATAATTTGCATAGCAATAATGTGCAGAATAATCTACATAACAGCAATTTGCAAAATAATTTGCATAGCAGCAATGTGCAGAATAACCACCATAATAACAATTTGCAAAATAACTTACATAACGGCCACTTGAGTAATACCTTACTTCCAAGAGAACCTGCGGCCAGATCTTTTGCGTTTATAAACCAAGGAACAACAGCTGATGAAAATGGGAACACAACAGCAGACGAAGGTGCTAACAATACTTCAGCTTAGTTATCCACATTATAATTGACAAATTTACTAATAATAATTGTTTTTATATTTCTCATTTTTGTACATTTTTTTCTTTTGTTTGTTGTAAAAAGAGCAAAAAAATAAATAAAAATTGCAATTTCAGATTTTCAATGATATTCCATTTAATCGGAATTATATATATATATATATATATATATATATATATATATGTAGTAGAGCGTGGGTGAAGAGTAAAGTGCTATATATATATATATATATATTATTATATTATTAGAATATATATATATAAATATATATATATATATATATATATTTTTGTTTATATATATATATAATATATATTTATAAAATATATATATATATATATATATATATATATTATATATATATATATATATATATATATATATATATATATATATATATATATATATATATTAATTACATAGAAAAAGTTAACATAGAGGTTCGAGAGGACATCTGTATCCAAAAGGTATAGTTCGAGCAGTGTTTATAATAAGAGCCCTCTTTGTTGAAGTCATTCTCAGTTTCTTTGTTTCTTTTCTGATTGATACCTCGCCCTTATTAGTAGCCCTAAAAATCATTGAAGGAGTATAAACTTCTCTATATCGTCCGTTTGTATTTATATATATATATATATATATATATATATATATATATATATATATTAGTATTTATTATTATTATATATATATATATATATATATATATATATATATATATATAAAGTTATTATATATTTTCTTTGACCAGTTTCTAAAATTAATAATGAGAACAACAATTATAATCTCTCTCTCTCTCTCTCTCTATATATATATATATATATATATAGTTATAGTTATATATATATTATATATATGTATATATATATATATATATATATATATATATATATATATATATATATATATATATATATATATATATATATATATATATATATATATTCGTGCGTAGTTAGGTTAATTTTTTTATTTATAATCAATATTTAAAAAATTAATAGCCGACATGCAACTAAAATTCCTTTTAAAACCATCGAAGACATTTTCGAAGTTAATTAAAAGAGCAAATGTCATTTGTATGTAGAACAGAAACATTTATCAGAAATGTTAATAAGCCATTAGAGGATATTTTTGCTAAAGACACGGATGTATCGTGTCTCTTAAATATATATATATATATATATATATATATATATATATATATATATATATATATATATATATATATATATATATATATATATATATATATATATATAGGTATATAGGTATATATATATATATATATATATATATATATATATTATATATATATATATATATATATATATATATATAGTTATATATATATATATATATATATATATATATATATATATATATATATATATATATATATATATATATATATATATATATATATATATATAGCCCTTTTCTACTCCTTCTACCATCGTACTATCATAGTTGGCATATGACGTGGTGGGGTGTGAGGAGCTATGAAATTGTTTGCATTCTTCATTAAATTCTATAATATTCATCGTATGTGTTCTAATTTTCACTTTGTTGTTTGAATACCGCATAACTCCTTCCACATATGCCTACACTTTTGCTCTTAACGGAAATTCATGAGTTTATTCACTCTAACAGCAATCCCTGCTCTGTCCCGTTCTACGTTTCTCTTTGTTCAATTTTCATTCAAAGGAGGATGCTGTATGTGCCTGTGACTTGTTTATGTGATATTAATTTGAAGTATTCCACAACTTTTACCATGTTGCCTCTGTTCTCTTCCAAATTTATACTAATGTATACTCTGCTCTGTTTACTTCTCGTAAATTTTCTGAATATCCTTAATTATTAGACCACAGTCAATTGGTTTCATCTAATTGGGATTTGGTGCTCTTCCTCTGAGCTTAA
>JABUQX010028179.1:32500-37500 GCA_015478945.1 Trachelipus rathkii | reverse complement strand
AAAAGGTAATTTCATGAATATTAAGAACAGAAGGAGGTTTGAATTACGTCTTTTAGAAAGGGTATAGTAATTTTGTGGATTATTATATCTAGTAGATAGATACTTTGAAGCATTGAAAACTGCCATTTAGTAACCAAACGAGAAATACAAGAAATTGCAGAACTCATTTAATCCAAGGCCACCCTGTTAGCGTTATTTTTATTATTTTCTCTTATTATTATTATTTTTATTATTTCTATTTTAATTTTTGTTATATTTTAAAATAACAATGAAGGGTGGGTCATAGGCATAAGAGTCTATTGGAAACGAAGCGACAGATAGAAGATCTTTAATGATATGTAAGAAATAAGTAGGGAATAGAACAGAACCCTCAGGAACACCACTATTAGTAGATTTAAAGGAGGAACTGTAGCCGTCTGTACCACCTGCTATGGAGCCACCTGAAAGGAAATCATCACAGAGAGGGTACAGAGGGAAGGATAGGTACGAAAAGAGGGAAGTTTAGGAATCATTTTGCCAGATTCTATCGAAAGATTTCGATATAACTTGCTCCAAAGCAAATGATTTATATGCCAGACCAAAGGACCATTACTCATTACAAGTCGAGCTCTCCTTAAGCCATTTTGACTATTTCAGAGAAAAGAGAAGGTGAGAGAATGTGTTCTATTTTTGGGAGTTTTAATAGTAAGTAGGATTAGGTGATAAATTAACAGACATATGAACTTAAAAGTGAATTGGTAAGAGAGCATAAGAAATAGAGAAGAAAATTTAGAAGACCAAGTTAGAAACACGAGAAGAGCTGCGCAACATCAGAATACATTGCGACTGATGAACGCGACAGAAGGAGGGAACAGAGTAAGGCTAGCTATCAGATCACCAGACTCATGATGGTTTTTAAAAGCAAGAGATGAGGTCTTAGATGCAGAAATATTATCCATATTTCTGCAGCTATTCATGGGAATAAAAATAAATTGGCATATAAAGGGTTCCATGTCCTTAAGAGCCAGACGAAGAGGTCTCATTTCTTATGATCCGATATATATATACTATATATATATATATACTAATATATATATATTAATTATATATTATATATTTATATAATATATATAATATATTTATATATATTAAATATGTTCATTTCTAACCAATAACTCAATTCGAGATCGTAATTGTCAGGGCAATATATATATATATAGTATATTAATATAATAATATCTATATATATTTATATATATATTATATATATATACCTATATATATATTATATATATTATATATATATATTAATATATATATATATTATTGCTCTCTGGTTAAAATAGAGGAATATTTTTCATACCAAGGTACGGTCATTACGGGACCATACAATCTTGGCAGCACATACACTGCTCATATATATGATAGGATTCAACCTGATCAAATGACTTCAAAACCATATATATCTGTGTACGTTGAAATCACTGGAGCATTGCATACACTGTATATATACATATTATATTTATTATATATATCTATATTATATCTATATTATATACTATATATATAAATATATATATATAATATATATCATATATATATTATTTACTATATATATATATATATATATATTATTTATTTTATTATTTATTATTTATCTTTTACTACACTTTTTTTCCGCTTGAACGGGGTAGTGGACTTACAGCCTCGTCTCACTCCACACTTCACCTCATCTCGCCCTTCCCCACTCCTCACCCCACTCTATCTCTCGCAACACCCTACCTCTTCTCCTCATCCTCCCTCTCAGATCTCCTTTATTCCATCCGTCCACCTCCTCTGGGTTCCCCCTTCTCTTCCGTTCCTATTCCCTCCGGCCTCCCAACTCTCCTAACCCTCTCATGTTCCTCCATTCTCACAGATGCCCATACCATCTTCAACATCTCCTTCTACGCCCTTCCCACCAACCCATTCCTCACTCACATCTCTCGCCACCACCCTATTCCTTATCCTCTCCCTTCTGCTAACCCACAACGCATCTCAACCCTTCAATCTCAATACTTCCAACTTCTATCTGGACCTGGCATTCACCCCACGTTTCACCACCCATACACCACCGCTGACGTACACAAATTTTTTTTCAAACTACTTATCTTTAACTTTCTGTGATAAATTCCCCCCTTTCCCATACTCTCTCAGACCACTCAAACGGCTCTCATTCCTTCTACTCTATGTTCTATCTCCTCCTTCAGCCCTCCCCCCTTACCCAAATCCATCCCTTAATATCTAAAAATCTTTACTTCTTCCAATATATCACCCCCTATTCTAACCTCTAACCCCTCCCCCGCCTCTCTTTCCTCTCCTCCTCAAACACTAACACTTTACGCTTACCTGGATTTATTTTAAGCCCCTATTGTCCACACATTTCTCAAACTCCCTCACCAAATACCTCACCCCTTCCGCGTTCTTCGCCCCACTAGGGCAGTATCGTTCGCAAACAGTATCATGTTCACTTCCCTTCTATCAATTCCATTCATCATATCCACCCCCTCCCCCCTCCCATTCCTCTGGCAAACACTTCCATAAACCAAATTGAATAGCACGCGAATTACCACCCTGCCTCATCTCCTCACACCCCAACATTTCACTCTTCCCCTCCTAAACTCACCACACATTCTCTCTCATTCCTTAAAAAGCCTAATACCTTTCCTAATTTACCCCCCACCATCTTTCCTCCAACACCCTCCAATTTTCGACCCTCTTTACTTTATCATCTGCTTTCTCTAAAATCTAAAAAAAACGACCCATTCACTTTCCCTTTCCTCTCTAGATACTTTTTTCCACAAGCATCTTTAGTGTACACACTTGGTCCACACACCCTCTTCACCTCCTAAATCCTCCTTGTTCTTCCCCCATTCTCCCTTCCGTTAACTCTTTCACTCTCTCAATCAGTATTCTCCCTAACACTTTCCCTACCTACACTTAAAGACAATTTACCTCTATAATTACCCACATTCCTCCTATCCCTTTCCCCTTACAGGGGGACCAAACAAGACCATCCTCCCCAATCCTGTATGGTTAGCCTCCCCTTCCTCACAAACAATATTATACAAACCTATACAGCCATCTCCACCCCTCCTCCCTTCTGCAACATTTCCATTCTCACACCATCCAGACCTGCGGACTTCCCTTTTTTTCTTTATTCAAGGCCCTAATACATTTCCTCCATTTGTATTTAAGTCTCCCCTCCCTCCCAATTCCACTCACCCAACTTCACCTCTTGACTCTTCTTCCCCTCCCCCACGCCACTTCATTCAATAATCCACTAAAATACTTCCCCCACCTCTTCTCACCCTATCTCTCCTCTATCCCTCCCATCTCCTCCCTTAATTCCTCATCCCCAACCCAGCCTTCTTCTCTTTTTTTATTTACTTCTTCCCAGAACATTTTGCTCCCTGATTCAAAATTTTCCGTCACTTTTCTGCACCATTCATCTTTTGCTCTTCTTTCTCCGTCTCCCACGCCCTCTTTGCTTCCCTCTAACCCTTCTATATTCCTCCCAGTTTTCCTCTCTCCTACTTCCCCATTTCACATAGCCTCCTTTTTCCTTTTCAACACCTCCTTCACCTACCTCACTCCACCATTCACTCCCTTTTCTTCTGCTTGCACCCCCTTTTTACTCCACCTACCCTTCTAGCCTCTTCACATGACCGCTCTTTAACATCTCATCCACTCCCTTCCACCTCAATTCCCGTCCTCTCACGTCTCTCACATATCTCCATAACTCCTCTGAACTCCCTCTTACACACTGTCTCCTCCAATTTTTCTACCTTTATCACTTACTACTCTACCTCTTTTTCCTTCCCTAACGATCACCTACTCCTCCCACCCTTATCTAGCAACCACCCAAATTAGTGATCCGATTATCCCTCCCGCCCTCTAAATACATTTACATCTAGTAATCTGCCTCTATCCTTCCATTTACCACACCATTTTTAATCAGTACCGCCCTCCCCCCCGTTATTTCACTCTTCCATGTATACTTTTTATGATTTTCACTTTTTTGAACCAAGTATTCCCACTATCATTCTTCTTTCGACACAAACTCTAACAGACTTTCTCCATTAACTTTCCTCTCCCCTACCCCAAATGCGTCCTATTATTCTTCCACCTCCTCTTCCCCACTCCTGATTCAATCTCCAATAGACAAATTTTGTCATTTACCCGAAATGTTCCCAACAACCATTTCAACTCACTTCCAAAAAATCTTCTCTCTCCTCTCCCTCGCTCCATTCACTGGTGCATATGCGCAGCATTTAAAAACCCACATTTCCCCCCGAATTTCACTTACCCACATTATCCTCGAACTCACCTGGCTGCCACAACCTTACCTTATCCCACACCTCTGTTCCTCATAACTATTTCCACCCTTCCCCTCGCCGCTTCACATCTCTCGTTCACCCTGATATCATACCCTTGTACTTTCCAAACTCCATCTCCCTCTTTCCCTTCAGCCTTAGTTTCAGTTATCCCTAACACATCCAACCTTTTTCCTTAAGACATAACCCACTTCCTCCTCTTCAATCCTCGTTACCCCTGCTCACATTCATACATCCACTCTAATTACTGCTCTCATCCCCATTCTTTCCTTCTAATCTATGATATCAGAGCTATATATATTATATATATATATATAATATATTATATATTATATATATTATAATATATATATATATATTAATATTTATATCTTTATATATATATATATATACTTCACAAATTGTTATAACCCTAGCGTATAAATACTTTAATACAATTATTTTTATTAAAACCTGTTTTAATAAACAAAATATGGGGAAAACCTACATCCTAGAGAGGTCTTTCGTACATACGGAAACCTTATTCATCTATCTCGTGCGCAAACTAACGATCCTGAAAGTATATCTTCGTCTTGGTTCAGGGGATCGTTAGTGTTCCCGCACGGCAAGAAAGATTGAAATAAGTCCCTTATGACATCGAAAGGC
>JABUQX010028179.1:7500-22500 GCA_015478945.1 Trachelipus rathkii | reverse complement strand
CCTAAATTATATAATTATAAATATTTTGTGATTAATCTTAATTAAATTAGTCAACTGTAAATACGCCTTTTTTGAGAGTGTCTCAAAAGGAAAACTAATTACTCTTCCGTTTAGAAATATAAATAATATAATAGACAAAATATCTAATAAATAATAGATTCATATAATTAATTTTTAATTAATTTCAAACATAAATTATACTTGTGGTAATACTAGTAACGATAATAATTTAGATTAATGTATAATAGAATATTAACTAAATTGTAAATACAGTAAATAAAAAAAGAATTCGTCGTAATTATCACTTTATTAAAAAAAATTTTAATCTCTTTAAAGGTCATTAACTGGAATATATAATATAACACAATATAATATAATAATATATATAACCTTAAGTAAACCAAATATATATATTATTATAAAAGATATTAAATTATTTCAGCCAAAATTATTAAAATAGAATAGACACATATAAATCTACCACATTGAAAAACATATGTGAAACGATTTAATAAATAATCAATTTTTGAAATTATGAAAAATATTTTTCTTAACTTAAAGTCATAACCCTTACTACTTGTTATATATCTACATGTGATAGGAAAGAATAACTTAATGAAATTGGTGTAAGGACTTAATTTTTAGCTTAAATCTGTGTTTTGTTGTTTTGCATTCCAAGAAATCTCAACATTATAGTTGCACTTAAGTTTCTGATTTTAAGTACGTCCTTCACAGTTTTATGCAGCACCACAAACACAGATGAATTCCATTCACATTCGCCCTCTATTCTCATACTCAAAGTTGAATGCATGTGCACGACAATCAATTCATACATACGTGCATCAGATGGAACATCCACATGCGCATCATCCATCTCTCTCATCTCATCTCATAAATCTCTAATTACTCTTATCTCAACGTAGTTACATATGGAGGATCGGATCATCAAATCGTCTGGAATCAGAAGGATTGTGAGATTTTCGGCGATACGAAGTGATCTTCTCTTCAATAAGCGTGTCACGTGCGGATTCTGCATATAGAGATTTGGATTCTGAGTCTAAATCAGGAGGTAGGCATTTGGTCAAGAATTTGCAGTCTTAGTATTACCCTATCGGTACGGATGTCATTGTGTTAGGATAAGATAGTGTGGATGGAGATACAGGCTGTAGTGGTGTGATTACAACAACCAATTAACGATAAGTTAAGGTATGACTACACCTTTTGAAAAAACAAAACTGATTGGTACGCTGACTAGGCCTAGCACTGATTAACATTAGAAAGTCAATCTTCAAAAATATTTTTAATATAAAAAAAATAAATGACTTTCAATAAATTTTAAATTCATAAAATCTTATGTAGTATCGTGATACTATTATATATATCTGCAAAATTTTTGTGTTTGGAATAATTCAGGTTTTTTTATTATTTTTTTCTAGTAAGAGAATCATGAAAAGTGAATAAAAATTAAAATGTGAATAAATGTGTTTTGAGCTGAATTTTATTTTTAACATTTTTAAATTATTCTTAGTGTGCAATAATGCAACTAATAAAAAAATACGCTATATAATAATATGTACATCATCTCATTCAGTAGAAACATTGCTATGAAGTCATCCTTTTAGACTAGTTATAGCCATTAATTATTCATAATTAATATGATTATTTTTTTAATTTTTATACAGAATATAATATAATAAATTAAGTACTAATAACAATATATGCTCATAACTCTCAATACGCTAAATATTATACTATGAACTAGGATATATGATAATAATTTTACAGGATTTCATCATTCATTACTCGTAATCTATCTTGAAACTGTAACCTATATGACTAATAATCTTGCATATTATTAATATATATATATATATTATATATAATAATATATTTATCTATAATTAATTATATAATAATAATTATAAAATATATATTAAATATAAATATATATTTTAATATTATATAAATATATATATATATTATATATATATCTATATTATATATATATATATATATTCAATATAATAATATATAATGATAAATTATATTCAATAATAATATATTATATAATAATATATAATACAATATAATATAAAATAATTAACATATTATAAAGTATAATATAATATAAAAATATATATAAGCTTTCAAAATTAATAATGTATAATAATAGTATAGTTAAATTATATATTAATATATAAATTTTATATATATATATAATATATATATACTATATTAATATAATATAAATATAATATAATTAATATATATATTATATATATATTATAATATTATATACTTCTATCATATTAATATAATAATTATATTATATAATAAATAATAAATATAATAATTATATTAAATATTATTATATATTAATTAATATATATATATATATATAATATATAATAATAATTATTATATAAATAATATATACTATATATACTATATATATTATAGTTAATTATTAATATAATATAATTTAAATATATTACTTATATATATATGACCTTGCTGTGTTTTTTTTATTTTAGATATGAGTTTTATTTCCTTTTGGATTTTTTTTTTTATTTTATTTATTATTCTAAATAATATAATTGCTTAATCCTACTATATAATAACTAACATTTTAAAGTAAATTATTATATATATATATATTATATAATATATTAAATAATATATCTATAAGTATACGTGACGGCTAAATAAAAATGCAAATAAATAATAAATTAACATTTAAAAATAATAATAAATATAATTTATTATATTATTTTTTTATTATTTTTAATTTTATAGAATATTGTCATTTTAATATTTTATTTAATATTATAAATTTAATTTTTATTCAATTTTTATATATATTTGAATATAATATATAATTTATAATAATGTTTTTAGTTAACCTTAAATACTAATAATTAATTTAATAAGTTATTATAATATATAATTGTCAACGGATAACTAAATTGAATAATCTTATAATATAAATTTCTAAAATTATAATTTTAAATAAAAACTCAATTAAAATAATTTTTATAAAAAAAAATATAATTTTTATATTGAGTTTAATAATTTATATATTTTTTATTAATATATTATATGATAAGCATTTATTAATTTACGAGAACATTTTTTTGTATAACAGGATATTATATATTAATTATAGGTTATAATAATTATTATTATATTTGTTATTTATATGGGGTTGTTCTTATTTATAAATATACTCTAAAAATAGGAATTTCCCCATAAGGTAAGGAAACCGTCAAGATTTAGCAGAGTTCAGCTTATGTCTCCGGCTTTACCGGTGGACGATACGTGTATATAATGTGATTAGGTATATGATCATTATTTCCCCCCCTTCTACCGTGAGTAGAAGGATCTCCTAGGTCATCACCCCGCTCTTTGGGATGGTACTGAGTACTGGTATTGTACGGGTATATATATAGATATTCCTCCCTAAGTACTACTACTTCACTCTCCCCTTACAGAGGTATGGAAAACGATTTACCCCCCTATCTGTCCTCACTACTGTATCGGCCTCGAACCCTACCTAATATATATATATAAAGTCTACATCAATTATCAATTTACTCGGATTTAATACTTTCGTTCGGTTGAAAGGTGCATTGTTATGAGAATCAAAACACCAAGGAATGCTAAAACTGTCTGGTCCTAAGAAAGACAGGCCAAAAAATTTAACTCCTTGCGATTACTTATCTTGACAAGGTTTTTATGTTATCACCTAAAAAACATTTTTGCTATTCACCTTGTCAGAAAACTATTTGAATATTTAGAAACCCAATATTAATTCTTTATTCCAATAATCTAATTCTCTAAGACAAATATTGACGTAATTGAATAAGCATACTACTAGCACCACCAATTTTCTGATCATCCTGAATATGATTACTTTCCAAGATCAAATATTTAGTTAGTTAGTTGTTAAAAATCTTTCTGAGTAAACTTAAAACTAATAAATCTTACATGAAAGTGATTACAAGACTTTGTGATAAGAGATAAATGCGTCTTCTCGTTAATGAAAATTAACTCGATCATGTATAATCACAAGAGAATATGTAATCATATTGGTTGGTTTGCCCTGGTGTTACCTCGAATCCTAAATGTTTATTTGCCCTTGATGACAATTTGTGTCCGAATACTGGACGGTGATTAGCAAAATATGGCCAGTAATAATAAAAGATGACTAATGGATTTAATTGGTGTCCCAAGCAATATTACATTTTCATTTCCTATAAAATATTTTTATCGAATAATTTAAAAGTCAAAATAATTTTAGATAAAAGTTTAAAATATAAACATGACGAAACCCCCTTATATTTAATTTTTTTCAACGTAAAGTATGAAAATGTTACTCCATTACCCTGATAATCTAATATTTATCGTCCTCATCGCATATCCTTATTGTGAGAAGGTAGAATATTTAACTTATAAGCCATGTAGAATACTAATGAACTAAATACGTGCTCAATATCGTTTCTTTAGGTTTGGTTCTTCTAACTCAGAACGTAGTTGAAGTTAAGCCACACCTCCCATGGAAATCAAGGGTTTTGTCGCTTTGGTGATTGCCTTGTTAATTAGTATTTTACAAATAATACTTAATAATAATAATAAATCAATATATATTATTAAATAAAAAAATATAAAAAAATACCAAGATAATTTTTAAATATACTATATCGAGGTAAGTCGTGTTATTAAACATTAGTACTAAGTAATATATATATCTCATATTATATATATTATATATCATATAATATATATATATTATGAATATATCATATGTGTTAAATGAAAAGATACCATTATAATGTAAAGGTTAAAGATTTTACCTTCTACTATCCTGGGGATTGACCACCCGCCATATGTGATTGCCCACACCGTAAATGAGGATACATTATAACCTCACGTAATAATATCTTTAAAATGAGCACCATCTCTCAAAAAAAAAAAGTGATATATATGTAGTATTCTCAACCATAGAAAATTTTATGAGTCTCTCAGTTGGTATATAAGCCAATTACCGTCGTCATTAATTTACCTTCCTAATTCCCGAAATGAGGTGGATTACAAATTACTAGAATGCAATATTGAGTAAAGCTAATTCTTTTTATCTATTATACCTATTATTATGATTCTTGTTTATCATCTTTAATCTTAATATTGGAATATTATAATGATGCCCTCCAAAATATAATATTTAACAAATTCATAAAATAAATAATATAGTAAATATAGAAGGGAATAAGTAATAGGCTAGGAACAACTCTGGTCTGTTGAAATGAGTCGTAGAACGGAGGTTTAGGTAGTATGCTTACTAAATGTTTCATATGAATCTAAGTCCTTTTTTATTGGGGTTGGAGGTATAAATAGACATTATAACCTCTAACCGGAGTGTTAATAGTTTAGCATATGCAACGGAGATCTTCAATAAATTTTGTTAATTTCAGGCATTAAAATACTAGACTCAGGTTTTAGGTGTGATTACAATAATGAAAAAGAAATAAGTCACATAAAGTGTAAATAAATTTCATATTAAAGTATCTACGATTTGCAAAATTCATTTTTAACTAAATGTTTTTCTTATAAAATTTCACAATAACAATCTAATTGTACTATTAAATTCAAATAAAATGTAAGTGATAAAGCTTAATAAAATAATAACATAAAAAAATCAAATTAAATTATTTTATATTAGTATTTATCATTTAATAACTACAACCATTGACTCAGTTATTAAATTAATATTATAATGCTAATATACTGTATTAAAACAAAAAAATACTTTTCAGTTATTTTAATTAAATATTTATTTAAACATTGCTATCATTAAGTTTTTACGTAGTTTCACTTACACTAATACATTACACTATTATCAATACTTACACACTGCTAGCAAATCAAACATTCAGTGCATACATAATAGATAAAGATTTCACCGACTATGACATTTTATTTATAATTAGCCTGATCATGTCCCTAACTAAAATACGATATTACCTATTGTTTCGAGAATCTTTCAGTTTTGATGATTTAAACATACTCAATAATTTTTTACTATGATTCACCAAATGAATTAATGCCTTTGCTTCGTACTGAGCGAGTACCTTTTCCATTCAACTGATACTGTCAAGATTCGATTGTTTTGAAGAATAGCAGTGAGCTTGAGCTCTACAATCTTTAACATGGTCGTTGGTGGCTTAATACACCAGTCAGCAATCACAATACATTTACTCAATTTTTAAACTAACCACATTTATTCTCATCTTCTCTCCTCTCTCTCTCTATATAACATCAACTAATAATATCATTAATAATCATATACTTCTAATACATTATATCTCATCAATAATAATTCTCCTCTCTACTAATCTAACTTACTCATTCTACTACATCATTAATTACATAATACTGATATAATATATTCAATTAATAATAATACATAATAAATAATAATAAAAATAATAATATATAATAATATATAAATAATAATAATAATAATAATATAATATAATATAATATATGATTTAATATAATATAATATAATTAAAGCAGTAATCTGTCCGATACATAAGAAGAGATACTCTTATTTAGTATTCTATACCTGGAATAAAATTCAAAAGATCCCCTAATTGTAATTTTCAATAATAATATAGTATAAAGTCTTTCACGTACGTAACCTAACTTTAGGACCATTTTCAATGATAATCAATGTCTTTTTACTCTTTATTTTATTAATTATTTAAACAAATTATAATACTTAATTAATTATCTACTTTAAAACATAAATAACCAAAAAAAATAATAAAAACAAATTAATATTTTAAAAGTTAGAAAAGTTTAAGTCATTGATTTATTTGTTATTTAAAAAATGTTTAAAAAAAACTTTTTTATATTTCATTATTAATACATAATTTTCTAATGTTTAATTAACTTATGGAGTTTATGTTACTATTATCTGAAGGGAGGAGTTACTGTTTGTACAAAGGGAGGTTGGACGATCAGTTTGTCGTCTCCATTCATTTCTTGTTTCGAATTTCTCTTCTTATTCTCACTTCGGCTTTCTTATCTGAGACGAAATGATCTAATGTTTTTTAAATGAGTTTTAGGTTAAACAAGCCGTTTAATGGGCATTTTTTTAATTTTTTATTTATATATATATATAAATTTATATATATATATATACTATATATATATATATTATAATAGATAACTATATATATATATATATATATCATATATATATATATATAATACTTTGTTAGTAGTCTGGTGAGTAGTAGTTTGAATAAAAATAATATATATACCTAAAAATCTTTTATTTGTAGTTTATGTCTGGTTAGAACCTATGGGAAAGATTTCATTTTGTTGTGCCTATGACCAAGGATCATTTGCATAATACAAAAGACATAAAAGAATTGACTACCAAATATAAAAAGTTATACCAGAATTAATTTTTTTTTTCTTTTATTTTCTATTTTTTAAACACCTTTATGTCAAACTTTTCCTTTGGTTATTAATTATTTGCCCATTTACTACATTCAACACTTTCGCGAATTATAAAAGCAGAATTTTTAAAACACCGACTAATACGATCTTTAGGTCCTGTGCCTCAGTAGATGGGTGGTTCTTCATATTGAAGGAATTAAACTTTGACCGGAGGGAATTCATTAAAATCTTTCTTTCCTTGCTTTCAGAAATCAATGGCTATGATATTGTGTTATGGAAGTTTGTTATGCGCGTAGGGCATGTATATTTTAATATTGTCCCCATCTTAGTTTGTGTGTGCAGTTACAATATCTGTGTGTGTATGCGGCATTTTGAAGAAGTATGAATCAACCAAAGAAACGAAAAGCAGTCATTGTAACTTGTACCCTGCGCAAACCTTGGTACAGTGCACAAGTTGGCTAATTGTGAGGTATGTCCAGTCTTGTGTATCCCTATGTGTAATGACTAGGCGACACGATATAACCATCTCATCTACATTGATGACAATACTAGAATTCGGAGTTCCATATCAAATATCATATATAGTTATCAACTCCTACATCAGTGAGATCAAGTATAACGTATGACCTCACGTAGATCGAGTAGCCTAAGTAGTTCAAGTTTCAAATGGCTTCTATGGTTAAAATATTCACTTAAATAAGCTTTTTCCGTTATCGTCTTTATATATAATAAAATCAAGGTACTTTTTCCCCAAATATTTAGCTTTTGCATTTGTCGGGTTGCTTTTCTTTTATCTTCCCTGTAACTCTAAAATATTTTCCTAAGATTTAATTAAATAATATATCTATAGAGCTATATCTTTTTATATTTTCCCATTGATAGTAATATTATTGGTACCGTATATATAAATTAATATTTAATAAAAGTGTTTTATAGTTTCACACCTTTTTATATATATATCACATGACCTCAGGAGGACTAGACGTTAAAACTGGTTTAAGTCAAACGAATGTCCTTCTGCCTAAATAGTTATCTTGTTTTAATACTTCTTCACCACACGAAATAAATAAAGGAGATTCAAATTTTATTAAGACCAAATTTTTATATCTTTTAAATACCCGATCTACCCTCCGTTCCCATAAGTACTTAGTCAAATAAGAAGTAAGCAAAATTTTGTATGGGGTATCACGCAGTAAGAGCGAGATCTACTGAAGAGGGAAGTTCGGCCGTTAAAATCAAGTTACTAGTACAGCGCTGTACTCTGTAGATATTTTTCACACAAAGATAATCTCTATTCTCGATGTGCTTCCCCTCTGTGTGTAAAAACTTATATTAATTGTTAATCCTGTCCTAAAGAAACCAAAGACAAGGTAATAGTACTATTTCTTGATAGCTTTTTAAGGAAATGTTCTGTTGTTATGACTGAGATCTCGCTCTATTTCACTGGAAATATTGGAGAACTCTAGATTGTTGAACAATTGATTCATGGGTCGGTGCCTTACGTATTTGATTTCCCTGAAAAAAAGGTGTTTCCTTCCCTCTCAGTAAACCTGTATAAGTCGTTTGAATTTACCAGCAATCTAGGATAATTTGATAGATGTGTGTAAAGGCAGCCCTATTGTTATATATAACTACTAAAAAATTGCATATCTAAAGTTAAAATTTTTTGGTTTTACTCTTTTACTCTTGGCGGATAAATGCAGGATTACAGCAGAAAATACGAGTTGGTCCCTAAAGTGAAATGCATATATGAAAACCATTATTTTATGAAATATATGTTCTTATTTAACCATGAAAGTCTGTGTCGTACCCTTCTACATAGTGTCAATAATATATAACGTATAATAATTTGTAAGGATGTTCACATTTATTATATAATGCGGTAATGTGCGGGTGTTTTATTTCATTAGATGAATATACCCTATATATAATTCCCATAATGCAGTTATATAAACTAAATATGCCTATTGAATAAATTGTAATGATTTTTAGAAAATCTAATAATACTATAATAAACTTAAATAATAAATAAATATAACAATAAATATAATAATAATAATAAATAATTCAAATATATAATATATATACTATAGCCTGTTATTTATAGTAGGATAGAAGGGAAAGAATTGTGAGAAATGATGAAAGTGAATAATGGTAATAATATATAAGATCATGAGGAAATTGTTAATTAATATAAATTGAATGATGTGAAAGTGATAGAGATGAAAATAAGATAACGATGAGACAATTATGATCTAATGAGAATGGAGTAGGAAACTAATAATTAATAATAATAATGATTAGGTAATAAATAATAATAGTATAATGGTGTTGGTTAATAAAGCCCATCACACCAAAAGAAATTGATCTCGAAACCAATCTGCCAACACCACCGGAATGGAATCTTGATCAAAACGAATCAGCCGATGGGGCTTCGTTTGGCGAACTTACTGGCTTTGCGATGAATGCGGAAACTATTCGGAACTAAATTTATACAACAAATGGTTTAATGATATTATTCAAGGAAATAATAATGATGAGTTTAACGAATAGATAAGAGTGATAGGTCGTGCGGAAGGAGTACATAAGTGAATAATAATGAATATAATGTGAATGAGATCACAGAATAATAAATTAATAATAATGATAATAATAAAGTGTGTGAGTGGACACAAATTATAAATAATGATTATAATAACGTTAGTGTGAATCAGTAGATCCATAGCTTGAGAAGCAAAAAGCTGAATAGAGCGCGGCAAAAATGCAAGAAATATATAACTAAGTCCATAATGAAGAATTTATAAATAATGTATATGATAAAATATTAATAAATATATCGGTAATAATAGTGGCGAAGAAATTAGATAGTAGATTCAATTATAATTAATTAATAGTCTGCATCATAATTAAGCAACTTAACAAGTGTAAAATGAGAATAATCTAATGAAAGGAGTCGTATGTTGAGAATTTGAATGAGAATAATAGAATTTTATGTGTATAAAGTATATGAAATTATTTATCTTATGATAGTGTTATTGTGCAGTGAAAGTTAATTACATAGAGTGAATCTGAATATATTAAGTATAAACTAGTATCAATAAATATAAAAACATTAATATAATATGATATTATAAATCTAATTAGGATAATAGAATAGATTGTAATTAGATCTAAAATGGAATAAGTATGGGACTATGGATGAAGAGTGAATAAATAATAATAATTGAGTTAATACGTAAATGAAAGAATAAATGAAATTAATGAATAGTATTTATAATTACTAATTTTTGAAAAAGTGAAATAATAATATATAAATAATAATATGTAATGAGTGATATGATAGTATAGGATTTAAGTTCAAAATAAAAAATCTAAATCATATAAAATTTGAGACTAAGTTAAGTAATAACTAGATTACACGATGATATAATTTAGTGTAATAAATAATTAGATATTATAATAATAATAATAATAATAATATAATAATACAATAATAATAATAATAAGTGAATAATAATCAATAATAATATATATAATAATAATAAATTAATTAATAATTAGATAATAAATAAATAAATATGTATCGATCAATTAGAAATGAATAATGATGAATAAATGGATAGGGATGATAATTGTAAATAAATATAACAATATAATAAATTGAAATCTAATAAAATAAATAATACAGTAGTCAAAATAAAATCTCCTATAGTAATAATTACATATAATGAGTAAAGATGTAGATAGTGATAATCACAGTGGAATGATAAGAGGATGCGCGTACATAGTAGATCATATAATGAATCTAGTGTGTGATATAAACTTGGGAAAAGGATAGAATGGCATGAACTAATTAATAATAAATAATAAATAATAATAATAATAATAATTAATCTAAGTAACTGTTAATAACATGTATAATATATTTAGAATGGAAGTGCGTCGAGCTGAGTATTATAATAATGGTGGAGTATAATTCGTGGTAATAAATAAATAATCTACTAACTTTTAGTGATATGAGTAGATTGCAATGTATTAGAAGGATGAATGTATAAAGATGGTGGAATAATGAGTAGTGAAATAGAACAAAATAATAATAAGATATGTACTAGAGTTTAGGGATAATAATTAAAAGTGTGTAAAAGTGTAAAGGAAAAGTTCTAATAATAAATGTATAAAATGAAATTGATATATCAACTAAAGATAGTTTTTCCAAATAATATAAATAATATTGAGAGAAATGTACTAGATTGTTTAAAAATGTTCGAGTTGCTATGAGGATAATAGTTCAACTCAGGAGAGATTTTTACATTGTGATAAAATACTGGGAGGGATAGGGTGAGAGACGTAGAGGGACGGGAATTGGGGAGGTAGGAAGAACGGGAGTGGATTGAAATCTCTAAACAAGAAAGATCCAAAGGACCAGAGATTTATTTTGTGCTGCAATTAATGTCAGAGATGATTCGTTCGAATGTTTTAGTGAGTGTGATAGGTCACGCTGTTAGAAAGTAACAGATAAGGAGTAATAATAGTGGGTTAGCAACGCTAGACATAGAATTAACTAAGAGAGGAGTATTTTTAAAAATCGTGCAGTTGTATTATTTAAATATATGTGTTGCCCAATTTAAAATAACTTTATAAAATTTGTATGGCACTGCGTTTGTAAACCACTTGGTATGTTTGTCGTCCTTGAAAATCACAAAGTGTACTTAAAGGAGGCTTTAATGTAGCATAGTTTCTAATGGCCTTTTGTGATGACTGAATCAGTCTCGTCGTGTCATATGTCAGAAAGGAGCTGAGACGTTAGGAGAGAGCAATACTAATTAGCAGACGCGCGGGTTATGTAGTTATTGATGACATCTGCCTGCAGAAAGGGACGTAAAAGTTTTGCAGAGTCGACATAATTAGAAAAATAAAGTGTGTGATGGAAACGAAAGGCTACGCTGTATAAGCGCTACAAACTCAGAAAAAAGGTGTAGAGACATAAAAGGGAATGAACTCGACCTCACATAATCTCTGTTAAACAGAGAAGAAAAATTAAATATGAAGAAAAATAAACAACCGAGGAAGACAAAAAAAATGTAAAGTCCATGGGAAAGAATACATAATAACGGAGGAGAATAAAATATATCAACATATATACTAGAATAAAAGAGACAAAAAGGATAAGAAAGGAGGGCTTTAGGTAGAAGGCAGAGGTAATATTATTAATGAACCGTCTGGAGTGTGAAATGAACCGTTTGGCGTGAGGGTAAAATAGGAAGTGTCAGCAGATATATACTTGTCTATAGGGATAAGTGAAGAGTAATGTGATAAAAGTGGTGGGAATCAAGGGTAGTAAGTATTTAACTAGTAAATTAGTATTTAATTGACCATATGCAAAGTGGGTGGGGAGGGGAAGAAGAGGTGTGCTCAAGATGTGAGGTTGGGGAGTGAATTGGGGAGGGAGAGGGAGGGAGGATGTAAATACATAAAATAATAATGTAAAGTATATAAGTGAAATATTATTATTTAGTAATGAGTAAACCTTATATATGACAATAAAGGAAAAAAAAGGAATGTCCGCAGGTACTGAGTAATTGGTATAGTGAGTAAAACTGGAAATGTGTTAAGTTGACATAGTATAAAGGGTGAACTAAGTAATTATATTTAATAGGTGGGGATAGTAAAAATGTGAACTTGTAAATAATGGTTATATGTCTTTAATATAATCATATATATTAATTAAATAAATTTATATGTTGGTAGAGGAATGAAGGACTAAGTAATGGTATTAAACCACAAAGTGAATTTAGTGTATATAACTATAGAGGTAATGTGAATTAAATAGTATTTTTGGTTAACCCAACCTGTAATAATGTGGAACAAGGTAAGTATATTAGTGAATTGATGGAAATATGTATATCGGGAATTATAGACGGTATTCATGTTTCTTTTTTTATTAACGCTGTTATATATATATAAGTAATAATAGTATAATGGAGAAACTGTATATATGGAGTCAATAATCACTGATTGTATAATACGAAGTAAGTGAGATAAAGTTTAACGAATAATGTATACGTAATATGAATAAATTAAGGTGCGGGCTAAATTAAATAAGTAAATATAAAAGTAATAACAAGGAGGATTTAGTGAAGAGGTGAATAAGAGGGTGTGTTGTGTAACCTAAAATAATGATGTTTTTTAACACTAAAGATGTAAATCATTGTGGAGAAAAGTATCAGATGAAGGAAAGGGATAAATATATTAAATGTGAAGAATTGTTGTTGTTTGTCGTAGAGAGTTAGTGAGTGAATGTAGGTGCGAGTTGAGTGATGTATAGTGAGTTTGTTACAGAGAGTGGGCTGAATATGTGAGAGGGGTTGGAGGAAAATGGTCAATTAGTGGGGGGTAAATTAGGGAAAGGTTATTAGGGCTTTTTATGAGGATAGTAGAATGTGTTGTGAGAGCTGTAGGAGGGGAGAGTGAGAGTTTGGGGATGGTGAGAGGATTGAGGCAGGGTGTGTAATGTCGCCGTGGCTATTCCAATTTGTTTATATGGAGAGTGTTTGCAGCAAGGAATGGTGAGGAGGGAGGGGGGTGGAATGTATGAATGGGAATGATACGTAAGGGTAAGTGCAACACTGATACTGTTTGCAGACGCGATACTGCCCTAGTAGGCGAAGAACGCGGAAGGTGGGTATTTTGGTGAGGGAGTTGAGAGAAGTGTGGACAAAGGGGCTTTAAAAATAGAATCCAGGTAAGAGTAAAGTGTTAGTAGTATTGGAGAGAGGAGGAAAGACGGAGGAGCGGGGCAGGGGTTAGAGGTTAGAAATTAGGGGATGTGATAGTATTGGAAGGAAGTAAAGATTTTTAGATATTTGAGGGATGGATTTGGGTAAGGGGGGAGGGATGAAGGAGAGATAAACATAGAGTAGGAGAGAGGAAGAGAGCTTTGAGTGGTTTCTTTACTGACGAGCAAAAGATATGCCAAAGGGGGGATAATCAGAGATAGTCAAAGATTAAAGATGTTCAGAAGATTTGTGTACCAGCCAGCGGAGTTGTATGGGTGTGAAACGTGGGGGTAATGCCAAGTCCAGGAAGAAGTTGGAAGTAATTGAGATGAAGGGTTGAGAAATCGGTTTTGTGGGCCGTTAGCAGAAAGGGAGAAGGATATAGGAATAGGGGTGAGGGACCAACCACAAAACCGGTTCACATCAACATATAAAAGGATGTTAGGCTTGGAGTTGATGATGGTAATGTTTGAATGCTACCCTTACTTACGACTCCACAGCACATGATTGTTAGGAGAGTTTGGGAGGCGGGGGGGATAGGAAGGAGAGGAAGGGGAGGGATCCAAAGAAGGAAGGTGGGAATGGATGAAATTAAAGGAGATGCGAGAGACGGGAGGGAGAATGGCAGGGAGAAGAGGCGTAGGGTGTTTTGGGCGAGAAGATTAGAAGTGGCTGGCTGGAGGAGGTGGGTGACGGGCGAGATGAGGGGAACGTGTGAGCTGCAAGAGAGGGCTGTACGTACCACTACCCCGTT
>JABUQX010028179.1:0-2500 GCA_015478945.1 Trachelipus rathkii | reverse complement strand
AAACTATAGAAGACAGTTCCATAACCACGACACTTGTCCATGAGCGTGCGAAACTTTAAAAAAAAAATACTTAATCCTCCATTTTATAGGATTCGTCCCCACAAACTTAATACGCTCTCTAAGCATTCATCTATCTTTACAAATTGCATCTTAAGATTCTACTACCTCTATATTCCATATCATGTATTAACTACCGGGCATATTAATACCCTTATGCAAAAAAATACTAGCATTACTCAAGCTTAGTCCCCTTTCATTCACCAACAGATGATTCCGATTGCATCAGTTAGTATCTCTACCAATCGCCACCTTTCTTACTACACTTCAAACAAACATCCCATTCTTTTTTCACTCCATCAATATATCATTCACCTACACAAGAACCACCAATACAATTAAACTTCGATGTGTGCATATCTTGTGCTAAGTGTTTGAATTATTCAGCTACATCCAACACCTTAGATAATTGTGCTTCTATTAGCGACTCTTTGACATTAGTTGAATGCGTTCTCTCATGTAATGTTGCCTATAAATTGAACAAATCATCACTCATCTCTTTTTTTTTCTAAATATTCGAACCGATTCTACTTTTTCTCATACCTCTCCTTTTTCTTTCATCCTTATATTACTTTTACAAATCATGCAAAAATAGTTTTTTCCATTTAATAAACAAATACTACTCATAGGATTCCAATATTCTTCCGTATTGTATATTACGCTCTCAGTTATTAATTCACTAATCTCTCCTATACATATTCTTCTTATTGATTTCATGCTTGTCTGTACAAGGTGAAGAATTGTGGTATTAACAATCTTCTACCTTCTGAGTGTTACACTTCAATGATTCACTATTGTTTCCATAATCTCTATTGCACTATTATAATACTAATTATACCATTAATATCTATATTAATATTTATATACTCTACACTATATTTCATAACTTATCATTTATTCTTTTTAACAAACCTCTTACTAATAAACTATAATCCAAATACATATAAACATAAACCTTTTTTTAATTATCAATCAGAAGCCCTTCACCTAACCTAAAAACAGCACTTAATATAGTCTATAATAATATTAACTAATAACTCATACCTACCATTAAGTGAAGTAATTTCTAATATATACCTTAAAATTAATACTGTCATACGCTAATTATATTCTCTAGTATTGCAATGTCCATAAAAACTTAAATATAAGTTCTTCTTTTTCTATTCTATCTCTTCTAATTTTCATCAATCACTTCTGTTCTTACCATATGTAAAAAATTTTGATAACTACACATTCAGCTGCAAATAGTACACAACTATGCTAAGATGATCAACATTTTGATTAGCACCTGTGAAGACCTTTTATTTAATGTTTTGTTGTCTGTCTTATGAACAAGAATAATCAACACTAAGTAATTGAGCTTGTTTGTTGAGGTCTTTCATTAATGCCAAACTCAGCATGTCAACAGTATCGGAACCAGAAATACATATGCTAATATGTGACCGCAGGACAGTGACATAATAGAAGTAAGGTGAAGAAGAGTGAATTCCGAGGGCTCTGGTGGAATTTGAGTAAATGACGTTTCCGCGTCAGACTTGTGGAATAAACTGAATCAAGGAATTTAGTGTAGAATCCTGTGGAGTGCCGTGCATATTCTTGGAAAACATACAAGTTTCTGCGTATTCTTAGGTTCACCCTTAGTCGCCATTACCTGATGAAGGAGCACATCAGATGGTGTAGCGTAGATCTTAGTTGCCCTGCGCAATCTCTTAGAAAAACTTAACAATACAGGCCAGAATTGAACTAACAACTACCTACATACAACGCTTGCCTACGTCTCAAACTCAATATACGTCTCTTCTCAATCACTTCATTTTCCAAAATCTCAAAAACACATAATAACATCGCACATCCGATTCTTTCCTATTAGTATTCATAATTTCTAAACCTAATAGTTTCCATCTATATCTATCTAATATAATTTGTCTATATATTCGAATAATCTTTAAATACTTCTTTGACTCACTTTTTTTATTTTTTTTTAGTGTAGAACTATGGAAAAACTGAAAAATTACATAATAATATTTCTTTTACAATTTCTTCTTATCTCTTTACCTACTTAAGTGGTTAACCTCTTGAAATAATAATCCTTCTAATAAAATAAATCCATCATATATCTTCTAAATATACACCATCTAAATCTCCACACCACATTTTTTTTATCACTTTGTTTTGATGATCGTCTTGGTACATGAGTGAAAGAGTAATATAAAATTTCCGACAATTTAATGCCATCCCTTAAAGGAAGTCCTACTATAATCTAAATCTAATACGATCAGTACACAATAATAAAAACTATCACCATAACACTATTACAATTATTCTAGTAAGATTTAAATCCCTTATAATCATATTATTCTATATAATAAAATTATATTACACCTTTCAAAGTGGAGTTAGGGAAAATAGTAAATATGATTAATGTATATTCATCCTGATTCTT